>CM035111.1:65533997-65537716 GCA_020205505.1 Panax japonicus | reverse complement strand
AACAGGAAAAGTAGTACATCCCTATGGGCATGAAAAGCAGCAATATGCAACGGCAGATTGTCATTTTGGAAGGCTTTTAATTATTCGGTCGCAATTTTGTTGTCAGAGCACCGTTATGCTACTAAGGAGTTTTAAAAATTTTTAATAAATTTTTTTAAAAAATATCTAAATAATAAGAGAAATAAGTTTTTAAGGATTAATTATATAAATATAAAATTACCAACTATTATTACTTCATCATCAGTTACACTGTTATTACGTTACGCCGTTATTTCTCATGAAAGAGGAGGCCATAATTGCAGAATGAGTTTCAATCTTCTTCCCCTTTCTCTTTCTTATAAAGATATATGCATACTCAATTTAACAAATCAACAATATTTAACCCTTTGTCGGGAGATGCAATTTCCATGAAAGAGGCTAGAAACGGGCATTATTGTTCTTTTGAGTTGACGACATTGAGTCTCATAGGTCAAGATTAATTTGTACTCCCTCTGTTTCTAAAAGATTGTCATTTTAGAATAAAAAATTTGTTCCAAAAAGTTTGTCGTTTACAATTTTCGAAGAGAATAAATTATTTATTTTCCTATATTACACCTAACTTCTCTCATTGTCCCAATAAATTCTTTCCCATGTATTAATAGTTTTCAATTTCCCATAAAGGGGTACTGATGGAATTTCAAAAAAAATTTACTTGGTAAATGACATTTTCTTAATCCATGTGTCAAAACCTTAAACGACAATCTTTTAGGAACGGAGTGAGTAAAATTTAAGCTCTAATATAATTTGTAAAATTTAGGAAGTAAAATTTATAATTTGTGATATTTAAGTGCTAAAATTTATACATATAATTTGTTGAATTATAGATACAATTTTAAAATTAAAAAAATATAAATACAATTTAGAAAATTTAAGTTGTAATATAAAATTTTAAAATTGTGAAACAAATTTTAATTTATTTATTTATTCTATTTTTTACAAATCTTGATTAAATTACTTTTCAATTAATTTTCTTACTCATAATAATTTTAAAAATAATGGGTCTTTTTTTTCTTTTTCAATTTTTTCCTCCTCCTTTTGTATGTTCTTCCAATATAAAAAGGGTATTATTATTTAATTACTTAAATTTTGGGCACTTTTGTCAATTGTTTAAAAGTTTAATGCTATTTTTGCTAAAAATATAATTATTTATTAATTTAATGAAGACTCAAATTAATTCAATTATAAGTTTTTTAAAAATAATAATAACAATAATAATAATAATAATAATAATAATAATAATAATAATAATAATATGTGTGTGTATAGATAGATAAATAGATAAATAGATTTTGATCGATATATATATATATATATATATATATATATATATATATATATACACACACACACACACACACGCGAAGATGAAAATGTAGTATGATTGATACATTGTTTAAGAAAACTAAATATAAATATATTTATTATATTTGAACATATATTACTACAATGTAATTTATATTTAAAAATTATAAGCTGATGACCAAATTACGTACTTTTAAAATGATCAACCAAATTAATTTATTTCTTCTTGACTTGTTATGTATTGGTATTAATTATTTGTATGTCATAGCGATAGATTGAACCGTCGTTATAGTCGGTTCACTAACGAATCAGTTTGTTAGAAAAAACGGGCTATATATATATATATATATATATATATATATATATATATATATATATATATATACTACAACTATATTAATGAAAATCTATATATCTATTTATCTATACACACATAATAATAATAATAATAATTTAAAAGAAAAACCTACAATTGAATTAATTTGTCTGATCATTAAATTGATAGATAATTAAAAAAATAATGAACTTAAATTAAAATAAATTCTAATCCTAATAATAAAATAAGCACCATCTAAAAAGGACACGTGCCTCAGGTTCTAAGCTTGTGGAAATAATTATTACATATCAATTCAAGCTTAGCTCTAGAAATTGAACCATCGTATTGTAACATGTGATATATATCAATTAATTATTTATTGGTGTCTTCTATGGAAATATGTGAAGATTCACGTCAAGAATAAACTTTTTATTTTATTTCATTCAATTAATTATTTGTGTCCGTGACACTCCACGTCAAGAATAAACTTTTTAAATAATGCTACTATCACATAAAAAAAAGGTTACATAATATTCACATACACACGCATGTATACTGCGGGCTCCACATGTCAGGCGAAGGCCCACAGTATGCATATGTGTGTATGTGAGTATTATATGACTCTTTTTTATGTGATAGTAGCATTGTTAAATTTTTTAATTTGCTTCATTCAAGTAAGTATTGGTACTATATATCCTCTTTGAGAATATGTGAAGCTACACGTCAAGAATAAACCTTTTACTTTTGCCATTTATTTTGTTGGACATTTTTATATTTTTTAAAATCTTTTGACACAAAAGAAGAAATATACAGTAGCTCGAATAAGTAGTTTTGGCCAGGTGTTGAAGAACACAGTTGGTATAGGGATATTAAATAATTAATTCTCCAGTAGCTACAAAGCACCATGACCACACCTGAACCAACTTTGTTTACTTCCTTGGCTATAGTTGAAGGTGGGAAAATGATTTCTTACGTGATTAATGGCTCTAGCCTTGATTTTTCTTTCTTTAGTGCATCCTATTGCCTTTTTATCATGTCCCTCATGTCTTAGAAATAGTGTGTGTTTGCATGAGACTCGTGCATTGGATTCTGCCTTTATATAATACTTAAAACAGTAAGTAAAAGATGTACAATTTCAAGGTACATAACTCAACCAAACTTAAAAAGAAATTGACAAGTAATTTATAGTTAAACTCTAATAGCAAGAAAATGGTGCCACTGTGCGCTAATACAAAACCTTTGGCTCTCATAGGAGAATCCTGAATGTAAGAGAATTACTTGTATATAGGCCTGACAAAATATGGTTATGAATTGGTTTTGGTTTTCAAAATATAATTATGATTCCATTTAAAAATTAAAACCATGTTAATCATTTTTAATATGAGTTGTGTGGGTTGGAACTATATGGTTATGGTTCAAAACCATATTAACCATTTAAAGACGTTTTGACTTTTAAACAGAACTTTTGAAAAATGAAATTGTGACCGTCACAATTAAATTAATTAAATAATAATATGACACAAAAATTATTAATATAAATAATAAAATACTAAAAAACTATACTAATAAAATTTTAAATTGAGCACCTACAGTCATCAGAACCGGAAACGTATGTATGTATATGAATTTTCCTATATTAGCCCTTAAGATTATCAGGAATTCAGGATAAGTGTTTTTTGTAAGAGATATTGGTAATAAACCATATTTATTACACCTCCGTCCCATTTTGGGGGTTCAATTTTTTGTTGTTGCCTTTTTAATACATTTTTAATTATATTTTTGTTTTTATTACTTAAAAGAAAAATGATTTGTGCCTTCGTTTGTAATTATATTTTTTGTTATTTTTAATTAATTTTTTTTTTTTACATTTTTAATTATATTTTATTGTTTTTATTATTCAATCTTAAGAATGTAAGAGAACTTTTGGGATTACATACCTTCCTTTGTAATACATATACCAATAAATAACTAAACTTTGAGTCCCCACCTGCTAGCTAATGTTGATGCGTCCCCATTGACAATATACTTAACATAAATAACTAATTGATATATATCACATGTT
>CM035111.1:65351497-65531497 GCA_020205505.1 Panax japonicus | reverse complement strand
TAATCCCTTCACAAAATTCTCATATGCATCTAATCCTTATATATGTTGAGAATATCATAACAAACAACGATTTCATAATCTCTACAATGTGACAGCAACAATATATAATTCAGACAATATCACCAATTTGCTGATTTGAAGTTCAAAATCCACAACAGATAATAATATTTTCACATGAAAATTATCGCTATAGATCATATAGCAACGGTTTTCACCGACGCTACATCTATAGCGACACTTTTCATGTAAAAATATCAAAAAGTGTTGTAGTAAATATCAATTTCCTATCTTTAATTGGAATTTTGAGTTTGGGTTAGTTCAATATACAATCTATTGTTTATTCATGGCCTAATTGTAAGGATTTTATTCTAATGAAATGAAATACATTTGCTTTTCAAACAAAAACAAAAAACAAATTTCCTATTAATTTTTGCCAGTTTGAAAATTTAAATCTATAAAATAAACTTGGGAGGATTAAATCCAATTTCCAGTCTTTTATTCATGAGCTTTTTAGGAGAAAAAGGAAAAGAAGAGAGAAATGTTAAACAAATTCTCTTCAAAAATTGAGAAGATTTGGGAGAAAATTAATTAAAGACTTGAACTGTGTTTGAGTTTGAAAGAGAGATCTCAATTCTTCCCAAGTTTGGAAAAGAAAATATTTGAAAAAATGTTTAAAATTTCTCTATAAATTTTCTCTTCTCTTCTTAAAAAATTCACAAACAAACAAGGGACTTTTAATAACTTTCTTATCTATATAGCTCATTTACGGTAGTTTTCTACCTATATATACCTCTTAATGGAAGTGATTGTTCCATCAATCTTTCTTACAAGAGTATCTCTCTCCCAAGACTTATGCAAGTATTGTTCTTCCGATATACTTCTGTATTTTCTTTTAATTATTTATGGATATATAAAAGGTTAGTTTTATTTATACAACTCATAAGAGATTTTTTTGCATTCATGCAGATGATGCTGTCGGCAACGTCAGGAAACAGAATGAGGGGGCTTGTTGCAGTTGTAGTCATGCTCGTGTTGACTGGCTTCGTGTATGGAGATTATGCAACTGCAGGCAGTAGTAATTATTTGCTTCTGCCAACACAAAAAGATAATGTAAATGCTAATTTCCCAACAGTGTCCCTCAAAACTGTTGGTATCACCCGAGAAATATTCAAAAAATTCATCAAGGACATCCTAGATCTCGTGGTAAGCGGACCGCCTGTTCATGGATTATTGAGATTGCGCGACGACTCCACGGTGCCAATTTCTCAACGGTTTATTCTGGTGGAACTTTATAATTATGAAGCAACACCTATTATTGTGGCAATAGATGTCGTAAATTTATACGTGGTGGGTTATCGGACCGGAGATCTGTTTTACTACTTTATTGATTCTTCTGCTGACACATCTGGTATTTTCAGTGAATTACAACATATTGAGCTCCCATTTAACAGTAGTTATGCAGCTCTCTCCAATGAGGCAGGAAATAGAATTCATATTCCCTTGGGGATAGCTGAACTAGAACAATCCATCGAAGACCTTCGTCACTACAGAAGACCAGTCTTGGCTCGTTGCTTTACTGTTGTCATTCAGATGATTTCAGAGGCCGTAAGATTCAGGTAGTTAGCTAGCTAGACTTAATTTATTAAGAGCAGTTATATAACTAGATAAAAAATGTCTACTTTATCTAAACAAAGTATTAATGGTTGTACTGTATAACACAAGCTATTAAACATTTGTCAAGATAAATTAGATAAATTTTGTCTAGTTACCTAAAATAAATCATTACGAAAATAGTATATATTGTAAATTTATTTATCCTAACATTATTCATTACAAAAAATGGTATATATAGTGAATTTATTTATCAAATTCTTTTTGTTGCCAGTATTTACGTTGTTAATTACTATCGATATATTTTTTAAGTGTGTGTAATATGTTGAATGCAACCCACGTATTCATATATTTTACGACTATAATTTGCCACAAAACTTTCAGAATACATATTACAACTTTTTTGATTAACTAGTTATCGCTACAAATGGTTGCGACACATATGGAGAAATGATTATATATACATATACAAATTATAAATATTACTCAACATATATATATATATATATATATATATATATATATTGTATAATTGTACGGGCTGATACGACTTTGCTGCTTTTTAAAAAATGTACAGTTATATCGAGGATCGACTGCTGTCAACTATTGGACTTGATGGAAGCAGAGGAAACACTTACCCAAGTCCTACCATGATCTCACTAGAGACTAACTGGGATGCCCTCTCGACAAGAATCCAACAATCGGTTCAAGGGCGATTTACTCCGGCTGTTTCGTTAATGAATCGTGAGAATCAACCGGTCGACGTCAGCTCGGTGACTCCAGGGTTGATTTTAAACATCGCGGTCATGCTTTTCGTGTGCAATGACCCTAATCCAAATCAACTCTCTCCAATGATGCATGTAAATGTTGATCATGTTATGGGCATTAATGATGACCATATTTGTTCAATCATTCCAGAACCTACCATCCGTATTAGTGGTCGAAACGGTCTTTGTGTAGATGTAAAGGATGACCGTTTCCATGACGGAAATCCATTAATTCTCTGGCCATGTAAATCTAATGAAGACCCGAATCAACTATGGACCTTGAAAACTGATGGTACAATTCGATCTAACGGGAAGTGCATGACTGCCTATGGATTTAAACCCGGACAATACGTAATGATTTATAATTGTGCAACTGCTGCGCCTACTGCCACCAAGTGGCAAGTATGGGACAACGGAACAATTGTAAATCCCGAGTCTGGAGTAGTGTTGACAGCAGGGTTATCAGGGAGCAGTGGCACCGAACTCACTGTGGCCAACAATATCTACGGCTCCCACCAAGGTTGGCTCCTTGGCAATAACACCGCACCCATTGTGACGCCTATTATAGGGTTTAAGGATCTTTGCTTGCAAGCAAATTACGGAAATACTGTGTGGATAGAGGAGTGTGTGACCAACAAAATTACACAAGAATGGGCAATTTATCCAGATGGTACTATACGGCCTAATGGGAACAAAGACAATTGCCTCACTTGGGAATCATATCCAAGAGGAGAAAATGTGGTGATTGATCCATGTGATGGCGGAGCTGGTCAGCGCTGGCGGTTTAATATTGATGGCACCATTTCGAATTTGGACACTGGGCTCGTGATGGATGTGAAAGGGTCTGATTTAAGCCTTCGCCAAATAATTGTCTGGACCTTCATTGGTAGTCCTAACCAGATATGGCTAGCATGGCTTCTTTGAGTTTATGTAGGTGATTAAATAAGTGACATATCACGTGTAATATCATATTTAAGTTATTTGCTTGTGTGTATGGTTAATTGCCGGTGGAAATTAAAGTTTTAAGGTACAATAGTAGTATCTTTAATTAAGTTGGATGAAATAATTGTAATGTAGTAGTTAAAGAGAAGAGTTGAAGTTTGTTGCAATAGATCTACGTGAACTTGTAAGTTGATTGAGTATGCTGGAATAGTTAAAATAAAGTTAATTTTGGTCCATTGATTAATACAGTGTCATAAGCAGGTTGATCAGTCTCTCTGCATGTCGGCACTGTATTGGTCAATTAAACAACTTACCATAAAGTTAACTTTATGGTAACCAGATCCCAATGTGGCATACTGTGGTGGGAAAAAATAAAATATTACATTTACAATTAAATAAAAATCTTATTAAAATAAAATTAAACAAGATAATTAATTTTTTAATTTTATAGTATATTAAAATTAAAACAAATTTAGCAATTATTAACCTATTAAGCAAATTAAACAAATAAAATATATTAAAAATGTCAACTTAATAAATTAATTGAACAAATTAACCTTATTATATAAAGTAAACATAAAAAATTAAGTAATCTAACAATAACAATATTAAATATATGAAGGCCACAAAATTGTAAACAACTATTGTCATTTATGCTCCTGCATCATCTCACCATCGTCCCAGTATGTTCACCCACAAAGAATAAGGCTTATTCCCAGGCTTATTTTTCCTCTTCTTCATATTTCTGATCCTAGATAGGTTCACTCACCAAAAAGAAGGCAGCTAAGCTAAACATCAATCACAGATTCTTATATATACATATACAAATAAATATTACTCAACCAATTGCTAGAAGAACTATTACAGCAACCATCACTTCCATCGTTGATCAACATATTTAATGGTTAACATTAAAAAAAATATGTCTCAACCGCTACAAGTTGTAGCGGCATTAAAAACACTTGTAGCGGCATTAAAAACACTCGTAGCGGCTCGAGCAATTACTAAAAGGCCCCTCATATAATTATTATATTATTTCCATCAAATAATGTCATGGCGCTAGAACATGCATGTAGCGGTTGGCTTATGCTAGAATCCCAATATATTGTTTCCTCTTGTAATATTATATTATTATTATACTATTAATATATTATATTATTAATATGTAATATTATATTATTATATTCCTAAATAAAACATATTATATTATTAATATGTAAATAATGACATGTCGTTACAACATGTAGCGGCTGGCTTATCCCAATATATTGCTTCCTCTTGTAATATTATATTATTATTGTAATATTAATATATTATATTATTATTATGTAATATTATATTATTATATTACTAAATAAAATGCCAACTAAAATTGACATAATTTATGAAAATATTAACATGATTTAGGAAAATAATAAATATTTTAATATTAGAATTTTCCAAGTTAATTGTAGAAATCTGAATTGGAGATTACCATATAATAAGTTATCTTTTGCACAAAGTTTTTAATTGTAAATGAATACACCTAGAGCTGCATTGATTTGGAAACATTCTACATGACTGCTAGGAATTTCTATTGCTTTAAAAACCTTAAATGTTACTTCCTCATCTTATACTCTCATAGTTAGCTCGCTTTTTTGCACATCGATGAGAGTTCTTCCTGTACCCAAGAATGGTCTCCCAAGAATGATAGGTATATCTCAATATTCTTCATAATCTAAAACAATGAAATCTGTCGGGAAGATGAACTTATACACTTTAATTAGAACGTCCTCGACAATCCCAATTTTGATAAGTTTACGACCTATCTTTCAATTGCAACATGACATTGGTGGGCTTCGCTTCCTTCAAACCCAACTTTTTATACACTGAAAGCAGCATCAAGTTGATATTAACCCCCAAATCACAAAGGGCCTTCCCAACAAATTGACCGCCGATCGAACATGGTATTGTAAAACTACATGGGTCTTTTAAGTTTCAGTGGTAACTTCTTCTACAATGTAACACTGCATTCCTCTATCAATGCAAATGTCTCAAAGTCTCCCAGCTTTCGCTTCTTGGACAGGACCTGCTTCGTTAACTTAACATAACTTGGAATCTGCTCCAATGCCTTAGCAAATGGGATATTAATGTGTAATTTCTTGAACACTTCCAAAAACTTTGTAAGTTATTTCACCTTCTTTTCCTTTTGTAGTCTTTGTGGGAAGGGAACTGACGATACATATGAGCATATCAATTTTCTCCACAACTCTAACCTTACTCTACAATTCTTTTACTCCTCCACTTGAACTTCTTGTTTCTCTTTGATCTCCTTGCTTTACTGTTGTTTTGATTTTTCCTTAGTATCCTTTTCTAGTTCTTTCCCATTCCTCAAGGTAATAGCCTTACATTGCTCCGTTCTATTCCTCGAATTTGTTTCTGTCTTGCTCGACAATGTTCTTTGAGGGCGAGTGTTCATAGCTGATGCTAACTGTCCGATCTGATTCTCAATGTTCCGCAGAGTTACCTCATGAGTGTTTTTCCATGCCTCATTATCTTTGATGTATTTTATCTATAACTCCTCAAGTTCTGATTTCCTTTCTTGATGTGGGAGGTTGTTGCTATCTAACTTGAAATCCAGGGGGTGTTGCTTATCGGGATGCTTGTGGTTGAGCTTGGGGTGGGTTTTGATTGTTACTCAATGAGAAATTTGGGTGATTTCTCCACCCCGGATTATAACTGTTTGAATTTATCCCATACTGATGCTTATCGAATTTCCCACAAACAGCACTGATTCGATGTTGATAGCACATTGATCCGAAGGATGAGTCCCATCACATAACTCGCATCCACTTCTACTTTCTGAACATTTTTTTACACCTTAAGCATCAATCTTCTTTGTCAAAGAGAAAATTAGAGTTGTTACCTGTGCTGACAATGCTATCACGACGTCCAATTCGAATACCCATGCCACCTTTAATTCGTTGAGACGTCCTACTCGTTGGCCATTGGTGTTTATTGGCCATCATGGTTTCTGACAATTCATAGCTTTCCTCACAACTTTTTGTATTCAAAGCTCCACCTGCAGCAGCTTCGATGTTAGTCCTAAACTACTGTCAAAACTATTGTAGAAGGTATTCACTTGAAGCCATAAAGGTAGCCCATGATGTGGCCATTTCCGAGGTAGATCCCTGAACCTCTTTGAAGCTTCATATAATAACTCTGAATCAAACTGCCTAAATGAGAGAACGTCGTTAATTTTGCATTTTGGTCGTCTTTGCTGGTGGGAAGAACTTGACAAGGAACTTTTGTGCCAAGTCATTCCATGTTGTGATTGACCCCGGTGGCAATGAATGTAGCCAACTAATGGTTTTATCTCTTAATGTGAATAGAAATAGCATCAGCCTTACTGCATCTTCCGACACCCCATTGAATATGAATGTATCACAAATTTCCAAGAAGTTGATAAGGTGATCATTGGGGTTATCATTCAGTGCTCCCCCAAACTGCACTGAGTATTGGATCATATGAATCGTACATGATTTGATCTCAAAACTTTTAGCTGTAATTGCAGGTCGTCCTATACTAGACTGAATGACCGTAACTTTTGACATACTATATTCCCAAAGTGGTTTCTGTTCTTCCTCAGCCATTGGTTCCTGATTTTCAACTGTAACATGATTTGATTTTAAATTCCTCCAAAATATACGTTCGATTTCGCTGTCGTAAGGAACTAAATCAAGACCATTGGTTTGTGTTTGCATAAACTATTGAATTTACCCCAGTGCACACTCAAATCCTGAATCACTGCTTGAATAGACTTGAACAGAAGGAAGCCTGTAAAAGCAAATAAAAATAAAATAAAATAAATGTTTAAATAAACTAAACTAATAAAAACTAATAATAAAATAATTATTAGAACCGTTCCCCGGCAACGGCGCAAAAAACTTGTTGTTCGTTTTATAAAATGACAAATACGAGCAAGTGCACACGGTCAGTAAAGTAATAATGAAGTAAGAAGAGTGTCGAACCCACAGGGAACATTCAATAACAATTATTCTAATTATCCAGTTTTTACTGATTTATCTTATTTAAATAGTCATTCCAGTTGAATTGTGAAAATTAATTAAAATAAAAGTAATTAAGAACTATTAAATTGGCAAAGATTGAGTACCAAGTGATTAAGACATAGAAATACAATTTCTCCAATTGCTTTGCAATAATTCCCTTACCTTTTTTCCACTTGATTTTATCCAACAAATTGACAACTAGGATTGCCTCACGATTTACTAACACCTTTCAATGATTAATAAAATTATATATTCCAGTTATTTTGTTATTTTCATGTAAGACACTTAAAACATATTCATTAAGTTTAAACTCCTATCACAATTGTGCGTGGCATACAAGTACTTTCGTCTCATACGTTATTATGTTATCTTATAAAAAATTATCAAGTTCAAGCTTTATTATATTCATATCTAATATAAGATTTTCTTTTTCAATTCAATCAAAGATATGATATTAGATTAATTGCTGGTCAAACAATTATTAAATTAAGCACAAAATATAATAATCAATTCTAAAGAATCATCAAGTACTGAAAATAATGATAATTGAATTAAAGCTTTGCAAAATATTCCATTTTACCCCTAATTGAGAAATTAGTTCATCATCATAATAAAGACAAGAAGATTAAAATTAAATAACATTTCAAGTACAGATAATGAAATTAAGAAAAGAAGAAAAAACTCTGTCGAATAATCTCCAATCTCTAAATCTTCAATCTCCTTCTTGTGTGTTCTTTAACAAAATCTCCAAGCTCCAATAGAAGTGGCTCCCAATGAATTATCAGTCAAAAAGTTCTTCCTCCCTTAAACCCTAGTAAACAACTAATACTTATAGTCCTAGCAAAACCCTATTACATAAGAGAAGTCCAAATCTTCCACCAAGTCAACTTCTGCATTAAAGGAAACAAAATCAGCATTAAATTCGTAAGACCGGCGCACCCCCGGCCAGGTTCATTCACTAAGCGGCGTGGCCCGCGCTAGGTATACAGTGTTTCTCTTCAGCTCGGCGCGCCCCGCGCCATCCTGTTAGTGTGTGTAAATCTTCTTGATTTTTCTGTAAATCATACAAAAATCATCAAAAGTAACATGCAACACTCAAGAATTAACAATATACGAAGCTGATGAGTGAGTTTTATATTCATAATTGAGTGCGTTTGAGCTTAATCTTTTGGATGTTTTTAAGTGTTTGTGTCTATTCATGCATGTTTTACGTTGTTTTGTAGGAATTGGGACAAAAGTTACTTGGATCGACGTTTGGGGTGACTAGATTCGCGTTTTCGGCTTGCCATTTACACAACAGTCACTTCAAAGCCAATTTGAGTATTTCTTCGGACCTTATTTTGAAAAACTCAAAGAATGAAAGTTGTAGATCTATGTCTCCACTTTCCAGAACATCTTGAATCATCAAAATTGGAGTTCGGACAAAGAAGTAATAGCCATTTTTCCAAAGGATGTCAGAGAAAAAAATGTTAGAAAAGTGGCCAGCGCCGGGGCGCCCATTTCATGCATATTTGCAACGCCGGGGCGCTAGGGGACAAGGTTCCAGTGCCGTGCCCAGCGCTGGGGTGCTGGGGAAGTGATTGGTGAGGCTTGGACGCGTTTTAGGGCGAATTTTGACACCTTTTTGACTCCAAATTGGATTGGGCTTGTTCTTAAGCTAAAAATTGGACTTGTAACCTATAAATACATGATGTAAGACATAAAATAGAGGGGGATTACATAGCTTAGCTTAGATAAAATACTCAATTAGATTAGAATATAAACCCTAGTTCTTAATTAGCTATTGTAGATTGAAGCAAATTGAAGAACACTGAAGATCAAGAGAAAAAGCAAGAGGGGAGCATCAGATTTGCTGACAACAGATTCTATTCTCTTCTCTTATCATACTTTTATCTTTTAATGTCTGTTCAATTTTGGATTCTTGGTTTTAATCCATTAATTATGAACTAACTTTTTTATTAAGATTTCAATTGAACCTTTTATGTCTATAAATTAGTTATTCAATGTATTCCAATTATTTGTGTCAAATTAAATTGTTTATCTTATCTTGAGCCTATTGATTAATAATCTGAACAGTAATTACCTTGTTACTCTAGAAGAAATTGAAAGAGGAGATCTAGGGTTAGAACTGGGCATGATAACATGTGACTTAGTTATTTGCATGACGAATAATTAGGTTTGTGAATTGAATGGAAATATCTGTTCATCGCATGTAACATATAAGGAATTGGGATTGTAGGAGTTTAATTTAATTGTTTTGCATATGAATATAGCAAGATTAATCTGGATTAAATAGAAGTCAATTAATCACTTGGAAAAGGACTGTTTGCATTTGAGAATTCCTGTTAACAATTCAGTAGACATAATAATTGGGATAATTGGATAATTGATTTATAGTTCATAATTGGGGATATTGAAGTTTTAATCTTTATTTATCTAAATTCATTCGTTGAGTCTTAATCTTTATTTATTTGAGTCTTAATCTTTATTTATTTGAATTAATTGTCTTAATCACAATTTGCAATTGTTTAAACAAAATTAATTTGGTTAAGAGTTAGTAATTGGTAATTTTTATTAAATAATTTCTCGTGTGAATGATACTTTTCTTATCACTTTATTACTTGTTGACCGTGTATACTTACACGTATTCATTGATTGCGAAATCGATCAACAGAAGCCTAAAAATACCAGATTTGTGGGTCTTATGTGAGATTCCGAATTTTATGAAATAAAAGTATTCAGTTTTTCTATTTAGTAAATAGTTAAATTGATAAAAGTTTAAAGTTAAGGGTGATATATATAAAATTTTCAAAATACGCAAGTGGTTATAAAATACTCATTTCTGTCGAGGAATATTAGTTTGGTCGTGGAATATTCTTGTTGTCGGGGAATATTCGTACGACGGCGCAACCATTTGTGGGCCCTATAACAGAATAACTGTCGGATGAAAAAAATGACAAGTTTGAGTTTTATAAATAACGGCGTAAATGTTACCGTTAACACTGTTAGAATACCTGGTGGTTAAAATTCAATAATACGCGTGGTTGTACAGTAGTACACGGTATTGCACAGTATTTTTGAATTATTGATTCTTACGTAAGAAGGCACTACTCAATAATTGTTACCGTAATTACTGTTTAATATTTTATTTTATTGATTCAATAATTGTTGTGTTGATATTTTATATTATTGTTGTTTCAATAATTGTCACAGCACAGTATTTCCCATTATCAAATCAATAATTCATATTATTTGAATAATATTATTAGATAGCATTATTGGAAATGTCTAGAAAGTTCTGTCAATGAGAGGTTTGGTCACCTAATTGCGCGCCAGTAAGGAGAAATCCTTATCGAAAACCCCCTATTTCCTGGGAACTGCCTGGTTGTTATTGTTGTGATTCTGTAATATTATTTGTGAATAATTATTTATTGATTTATATGATAAGAAAATATTTATTTTATGTGAATATAAATGATGGATATATTTTATGTGGTTGTAAATGAAGGAATTAGTATTGAGGTGTTTTATAAGTATTATGTCGGAATAGAGGCATTAAAAATCAAATCGCTGTTCCTAAAGCTCTATTGCGTGAGTTATAATTTTAATCCGACCGTTGGATCATTCTGATTTTTGGATATGTTATACATATATAAGTTGAGTATATGTCCACAAATTTTAAACCGTTAAAAATTAACGTATGATTTGTTATGAATTTTAAGAGGTGTTAAAAATTATCCGTTTGTGGAATTTGGATATCTTCTGTTGGAAATTTGGAAAAACTTTCTTCTGTAAAGTTGTAGAGAATTTGATTTCGTGTGGAATGGACATAAAATTCATATTTTTCTGATAAAAGAGCTATTTATTATGAACTATTGAAGTTTCAGAAAATAAAATGATTTTTATTAAAATTGGGTGGGACCCACTTTTGGTTGGTGTAGAAAGCATGTGCTGGATTGGTGGGCCCCACTAGAGGTGGCTGATTTTTGTTCAAAGCATGTATGCGTAGAAAAAATTATAATATTATTTTATTATTTTAGTCTCATTTGGCGTTCAAGCACTTTCCTATAAATAGGCGTTTAAGTTAGAATTAAAAATCACACCAGAAATATAAGTTTTCTCTCTCTATATTGTCGAGCGTATTTTTGTGAGTATTTAGATACTTTGAGAGTTACTATTCAGTACAAGTTTCCTTCGGCTTTACATCCGAAAATTCAGTCAGAAATACTATTTTTTTGAGGTAAGGGATTGTAAGGATTATTATGTTTTTCAGTTTCGTAATTTTTCTGACCCTCAAAAATTCTGGAAAACTTTGAAATGATGATTTGATGAGTTTTCTAGATTGTGTCCAAAAATGACGATTTTTGAATGTATAGATTAAGAGTTATGAATTTTATGGAAAAATACTATTTTAAAAATAAACCCTTATAACTCCTTGTGGTTAACTCTGAAATTGGTGAAATTTTTATTGGGAGTACATGTATATAACAGAAGTATACTCTGTAAATTTCATAATTTTTGGATAAACATACAGTTTATGATAAATGTCTAAATATTCGACAGTTTTGGCAATACGAAAATAGTAAATGAATATTAAAAATTCTAAGAAAAAGATATGATAAATATGGGACTATATTCTGCTAAATCCCAAAAAAGAAAATTTGTTTGTACTGATTTGGTATTTTTCATGAAAATAGACTAGTTATGAGTAAATAAATTAAATATGTTATGTGAAGTAAGAAAATTGGGAAATAGGATTTTATGGCTTGAGAATCCTATATAAGATATATGCAGATTTTTTATGAGTGTTTTGGTTATTGGTGATGAAATCTTATGAGTTTGGCATTTTAGGATGATTAAATGTATTAATTAGTAAAGTGTAAACAATTAAAATAAATTATTTATAAGTTTAAGAAATGATTAAAATATTATTATATTATTAATAATATTAGATTATGAGATTATTAAGTTATTGATAACATTTGGATTAAGGTGTTATTCACATAATATTAGTAAATGAATTTAATGTTATTATATAATGAATAATATTAAATAGAGTTTAAAAAAGAATAATGAATTGTTAATATTAAATGGAGTTTAATAATATTAGTAAATGAATTTAATATTATTATATAATGAATAATATTAAATGGAGGTTATAATATAATGATCAATGTTATTATCTTCGTTAAATATTTGTTGAAATATTATTCAAATCATTATTGACATAATATTATTCTTGAATTTTACTCCACAATTGGTGACCATGTTAACAATTTGGACATTATTAAATTTTTGATAAATTATATTGTTAAAGTCTTTAATATTTATCATTTATCTCATTTGATTGATTCTTTATATCATTGTCATCATTCTCATGCTTATATTGTGTTGAAAGTCATCTATAGCCAGTAGTGCATAGATGGACTTGGTATGATTATGACCAAGGATTATTTGGTATAATCATGACCGTAATGTTATAAATGATGTGGTAAAAGTCATCTTTGGCCCGTAGTGTATAGATGGACTTGGTATGATTATAACCAGAGATTATTCGATATAATCATGACCGTAATTGAAAACACGAATATCCTTGGCCCGTAGTGCATGGATAATTCGTGGTCGTGATACTATTAAGCTGAGTTTCAGCATTATTAGTTTTACAGTAGTATATCTTTGGCCTGTAGTGCAAAGATGGATTGTTGATTATTGGTTTTATAGTTGTATATCCTTAGCATGTAGTGCAAAGATGGACTGTTGGTTATTGATTTTTTAGTTGTATATCTTTGGCCTGTAGTGCAAAGTTGGACTGTTGATTTACTTGATTATAAATATGAATTGTGATTTAATTATAATCTGTGGCGGTTCAGGTGAAGACAGGTGATGAGAGTTCTCTTTGTCTTGAGTATAACAAAGAACTGTTGATGAGTATTACAGGAATGAAGTATTAACGATGGACTTTTAATCTAGATGATATAGTAGACACTATGTTCTACTTGACTTTTCTAATGGATTGCTTATTCCGTTGTAGTTGTTGAACTAAAACTTGTTGTCTATTATATTCTAGTAGTTGTTATAGTGTTGAAGACTAACAATAATTTGTTCTGCATTATCTTAGTCATAATATTTCTTACTGGGCTAGTTGAGCTCACCCATTTACTTCACCACCCCTTTCAGGTAATAAAAGGGTAGCTGGGACTAGCAGAGAAAATATGGGTATAAAGTGGTGATACGAATTAGTCACAAGCCTAATCAAATTATGAAACGGTGTGGCATAATAATCGTACTGAGAACTTAAAATGTGTGTGACATGTTTTATACATCATTTGATATTTAATTTTGGTGAACAACAATAGGGTGAGGTGAATCAGACTTTGGAAGCGTCAAAGGCGCACTCCATTAGAATGAGAAGAACATATATCTTCTCGTATCCCTTCGGGGACTTGATATATTTGATGATGTACTTTATATGTCATTGTAATAATTTAAATATGAATATTGTCGTATTATATACGTAAAAATATTTGTATTGAAACTCACAGTATATATGAGAATTTTTGAGTTTGAATACTGTCTAGAAGATAATATTTGTATTAAAACTCACAGCTCATGTTATATATTTAAGTTTGTATTTGAATTTTGTACCACATTTTTGGCGACTCAAGATCGGTGATGTATACCTATTTTGGGGGCGTCACACTTTAACCCACTCATCAACTTTTAAAAGTTAATTTTAAACATTTTTAAACTCAAAAATTCAGATGATTCATTAATAATTATGAAATTACAACTCTTACAATAAATGGTGCTTTTTAGAAAGTTTACAATAGTTATTATTGTACTGATTAAAATTATTAAAAACCATGTTAATTTCAAGTTTAAATATCTTTTAAAATTTTAAAAATTAATAATAATCTTATATTTTAAAACAGAGAGAATATTTGAATAATTACTCTCTCAAATAGACATGATAGTGTGGGCTTTATCCGCCCATTATCCGTCGTATCTAATGGTTTGATCATGTAAACTTTAATACTCCATCAATTACATAAAAGAGTCTTTATCTACAAAATTTATAAATATTATACATGCATTTATCGTATTAGGTTTACCCTTTAAAAGAATAAATTGTTACTTAAATAACACTAACATGATAGTAAAATTATGATGAAAAATTTAAACATATTTATCATTTTATAATACTATGAATAGAAAGAGAATAATTTATCTAAAACTAATTTGTTTGACAAATAAAACTCATTTTATAAAATAGAGAGGGTATATATGGCAACAAATTTATTTCAATATTAGAAACTGACACATGTGGATACACATGATAACATGTACTCCCTCCATCCCTTAATATAAGACTTTTTAGAGTTGTGCACAAGTATTAAAAAAATAATTGTATAACATTAAATATAATACTACCTCTGTTATTAAAATATTGTCGTTTAAGATTTTTGCACATAGATTAAGAAAGTCATTTAATACTATTATTTGAAGATTAAAATTTATTTGAAATTCCATCGCTACAACTTTATGGGAAGTTGAAAACTATTAATACAAGGGAGAAAATTTCTTGGGATAATGAGAGAAAGTAGCGGTGATATAGGAAAGTAAATAATTTAAACTATTAATACAAGGGAGAGAATTTCTTGGGATAATGAAAGAAGATAGCAGTGATGAGAGCAGATCTTCTGTCCCCATTTTTCATGTCCCCTTGTGTCCCCCTACTTAAATTTTGACACCTGCCCTTTTATTTAATTTTAAAATTAATTAGCTATGTGTCAAAATTTAAGTGGAGGGACACAAAGGGGACAGGGAAAATGGGGACAGAGGATCTGCTCTCAGCGGTTATATAGGAAAGTAAATAATTTATTTTCCTAGAAAGTTATAAACGATAAATAAATTGGAACACATTTTTTCTTCTAAAACGACAATCTTTTAAGAACGGAGGGTGTATCAAATGTCTATATTGCCCTTGTATTAGAAAAAGAGATTGTTATTTATTGGGCAAAAAATAATGAGAGAACCAAAATTATATTTAATACTTGGGGTGATATTAGAAACTAAGCAATTAATGCTTACTTGGGATTCTAAAACGTTATTTATTAAGGGACACATTGTTTTCTCTAAAACGCCTTATATTAAGGGACGAAGGTAGTACTAACGAAAGAGTCCATACATTATTATTCAAATCAAGATATAGTTGTTGTTGTCCTCCACTCCTGCCTGTTCTCCCTGTGAATTGTCTGGGAACATGACCTTGAAAGCGGGAATCTGCATCAACTGCCGGCGGAAATTTCCCATTTTCACTTGTTTCCTCTGCATCTCTAGCATCATAGCCATCATCATCCCTTGTCCTTCCCGTGCTTCCTTCAACGCCTTGAGCATCTCAAGTTGAACAACATTTGCATGCTCTTCACTTTCTTCCTCGCTTTGCCTTCTCCACCTGTCTACCTGACATTCGCTGGTTGTTGATCAGCCATGTATGGTGATGTTGAACTTCCTTCCGATGTGTCTTCAAGAATGGGTTGATCAAAATTTAAATTCACGCCTTGGAAAGCTTGACTTGCTTGCCTTGAAACTGGATTCGGTGAGGTAATGCTATTTGTTGGTGAAGCTCTTCCTGTTGTTCTCCCACTTTGAGTTGCAGGCATACCCTTCACAAATTATACACCTCCCAAGCAGAGTCGCCAAAGAAATGTGGGCAAGAAAATCGTGTCTTGCCAGTTATGGTCTCGTATTGGCTGAGGAGGAGAGAAATCCACGAAGAGCACGGAATTGATTGATTGATGGAAGAGGGGAGAATGACAGGTGGACGATTACTCCAATGACGCGTGACAGAATTCCTAGAATCCAGAAACCGTGTTAGGGTTATTGGGATTGCAAGAGCCTTCTTCTTGAGTCCTTCTACTCATTGAATCCGAAAATCTTATTAAGGTTATTGGGATTCTAAGAGTCTTCCTGAGTGTTGAGAGAGAATGTCCAGGTCCTTTGATTTTCCAAGAGTCCAAGTCCTAAGTCTGAAGAGAGGTCCCAAACCCTTTTAGTGCTTTTAGGTAGAATATCCAAGCCTTAAATCACCAAAAAAGTCTTCCTTCCTAGAATGGAAGGGGTATTTATAGAATTTCCTGGAATTAAATAGTCACATGTTAGGCACATATTTTCAAGAAAATTCCTGAAATACCCTTTAGTCATTAGAATAATGCCCATATTGCTCTATCCTTCTAGCCACCAATTCAATCCCTCATCAATCAATTCTCAAATCGAGCTGCGCCTCAACGAGTCTTTTGCCTCGGGACATGTGGAGGCTTCTCTCGGGTTTAGAACACCTTTATTTCTGACCTCCCCGTCTTCATTTAATTAGGTTATGCGAACCCTAATTTGCACATTTAATTAATGAGGTCGTGGAACCCTAACTGTGCATTTAATTTAATTAGGTCATGTGAAACCTAATTTTGCACTTGGGCCCACAGATAATAGACCAAAAATTCATTAGCATTGAACATACCTTGAGGCTTGATGACTCGATTGATTGTACTGTACAAATAGGCGAGATAAATACAAACTTAACACATAAAATTGTTGGGTATGTTAAAAAATGAAAACCATAAAGCTAAGCAACCTTGCGAATAACAATTTTTTTCTCTTTCGCATTTTATCAAACAGGTAACTTGCATATGGTAGAGATATCAGTAAAATTAGAACAAATCAAATTTTTATATGCAAAAGTAAATATAGATTTGGAGGGAGAAAGAGTAATTGGGGAGACTTAATCTTTATGTACCTATTAGATAAAACAGCTGCTCAGCCTTCGACTGCAACTCGACGATCAGAATAAGTAGAAAGAGTGCGTAAAGGAATATATAATTGTACATAAACTGAAATTGGAAGAAGAATAAGCGGAAGAGGAAAGAAGAGGGGAAATATGAATAGATGCGGACGATTTTGTCGATTGAAAGATGGACTGGATTCTAACTTGATTGATGGAAGAGGAAGCGTCAATCGATTGCAGGACCAAATTCGTTTGCAGGAGACCAATCGATTCTAAAATTGTGTGAAATCAGAGAAATCAACCGAGTTAACTCCTAATTAATTAAGAGTTAACTCACTCAAATTTTCAATTGAGGATCGCCTTACGTCCCTTTATATATAAGGATTGATTGTAATATTAATATATTATATTATTATATTGATAAAAAAATATATTATATTATAATATGTAAATAATGTCATGCCGCTACAACATGTAGCGGCTAGCTTATCCCAATATATTTCTTTCTCTTGTAATATTATATTATTATTATTATAATATTAATATATTATATTATTAATATGTAATATTATATTACTAAATAATACGTCAACTAAAATTGACATAATTTATGAAAATATTAACATGATTTATGAAAATATTGCAAATAATAAATATTTTAAGATTAGAATTTTCCAAGTTAATTGTAGAAATCTGAATTGGAGATTTAATTTCTATATAATAAGTTATCTTTTGCACAGTTTTTAATTGTGAATGATTAGAAATTGCATAATAATTAAAAATCGTCAACTTGAAAAAGATAATTTATGCAAAATATAATACTATCTCATCAACTTTTAAAAGTTAATTTTAAACATTTTTAAACTTCAAAATTCAAATGATTCATTAATAATTATATATGAAACTACATCTCTTACCATAAGTGGTGCTTTTTATAGATAGTTTAAAATAATTATTATTGTATTAATTAAAATTATTAAAAATCATGTTAATTTTAAATTTAAAAATCTCTTAAATTTCAAAAAATTAATAATAAACTTATATTTTAAAACAGAGAGAATATTTGAATAATTACTCTCTCAAATAGACATGATAATATGGGCTTCAGGCCATTATCCGCTGTATCTAATAGTTTGATCATGTAATCTTTAATACTCCATCGGTTACGTAAAAGAGTCTTTATCTACAAAATTTATAAATATTATACATGCATTTATTGTTTTAGGTTTACCCTTTAAAAGAATAAATTGTTACTTAAATAACACTAACAATATGATAGTAAAATTATGATGAAAAATTTAAACATATTTTATCATTTTATAATACTATGAATAAAAAGAGAATAATTTATCTAAAATTAATTTGTTTGACAAATAAAACTCATTTTATAAAACAGAGAGGGTATATATGGCAACAAATTATTTTCAATATTTGAAACCGACACAGGTGGATACACATGATAACATGTACTATCTTTGTCTCTTAATATAAGACTTTTTAGAATTGTACACAAGTATATTAAGAAAATAATTGTATAGCATTAAATATAATACTACCTCCATTCCTAAAAATTATTGTTGAAGGTTTTTGCGCATTGATTAAGAAAGTCATTTAATACTATCATTTACTCCATCCGTCCCAAATTATCTGCTGTTTTAGCAAAAAAAATTTGTCCCACAATATCTGCTTTTTTAAGATTTCAATGCATTTTTTCCATTTGTTTTCCAAATTTGCCCCTTTATCTTAATTGCTGATAATCATTACTCTCATTAATGTCTCTCCTCTTTTTTAAACATCCACATTCATGCCTCTCTCTCTATCTTTAATTAATAATTATTTCTCTCTATCTCTCTCTTCAATTAATGTGCTGCTTTCTCTCTCTCTCTTCAATGTTTCTCTCTCTCTCCAATTATTTAGTTGCTTTTTCTTTCTCTTCAATTAATAAAAAAATCAGCACAAAGGGTATTTTAGTATTTTTATCATACATATTGGTATCTGTGTGAAACTCTAGAACAACAGATAATTTGGGACGGAGGGAGTAACAATTAAAATTTGTTTGAAATTCCATCACTAGCCTTTTATGGGAAGTTGAAAACTATTAATACAAGGAAGATATTTTCTTGGGACAATGAGAGAAGGTAAAGGTGATATAAGAAAGGAAATAATTTATTCTCCTAGAAAGTTGTAAACGATAAAAAAAATTAAAACACATTTTTTCTTCTAAAACGACAATCTTTTAGGAACAGAGAGAGTATCAAATGTTTATATTGCCCTTGTATTGGAAAAAAATATTGTTATTTATTGGACAAAAAATAGTGAGAGAACCAAAGTTATATTTAATACTTGGAGTGATATTGAAAACTAAACAATTAATGCTTACTTTGAATTCTAAAATATCATATATTAAGGAAGAAAAAAATTCTCTAAAACGTCATATATTAAGGGACGGAGAGAGTACTAACCAAAGGGTCCATACATTATTATTCAAATCAAGATATAAACTTATACTCTCTTCGTTCCTTGATATAAGTCGTTTTATAAATTTATTTTTGTTTTTTAATATAAGTCGTTTGAAAATTTTAAGTAAGCATTAATTGCTTAGTGTCCAATATTATCTCAAGTAATAAATACAACTTTGGTTTTCTCACTATTTTTTTGTCCAACAAATAACACTCTTTATTCAATAAAAGAGCAATATAGATAATTGATATTATATTTAATGTTATACAATCATTTCCTTAATACGTGCACAACTCTAAATTAAAATAACTTATATATTAAAGAACGGAGAGAGTACATTTTTATTCAAATCAAGATAGAAAGGATCCATACAGATTAATATTAGATACCCACGCATGATTTACACGAATATTGTTGTTCTGGCTATTGGCTTTCCTTCCTAAAAATTCTGCAATAGATAAGTCCATAAAAGCAAGATATAAACTTATCTGTAATAGCAAAATATAGTTCCCCAATAATGGTAGTTTTTCCCTCAATATTAGTACGTAGGATTTTTTTCTTTTTTGGGCCTAAGAATGCTTCGACCATATGTGGATTGCATCATATTTAGGAGGAGAGGAAATTGTAGCATAACAAATAAGGTCACTGGTAGAAGAGCCAATCCGACGATTGGAATAAGAATCTGATTGTTATTATGGGCGAAAACAAGATAGAGCGTTGCACTGAAAGATATAATCATGGATTTTATAGAAAAGAAAAGGGCAGCCAGACCCATTATTAATCTGTTGGGCAAGGAATAGAGATAATCAATGGTTGCATAGCGCGAGGTGAGGATGGATAAGAATATCAACAAGGTGCAAATAGATGAGAATAATGCGAGTGCATTTGATATTGTAAACACAATAAAGGCCGCTCCACCAGAGAATATTGGGGTTCCGACGTCTTCTTTATTACCTCCCGGTACTGTGATGGCTGCTGCAAATGCTATTGTAGCAATGATTGTTGTTGCTACTGTACATGAATTTGCCATGCCAATCATCCATTTCCCTTCGTATACCTCCATCTCCTTGTGCTCCTTTTGAAACAGAAAGATACACAATTTTCTTGTGACCTAGCAAGCAATTAATTACCTGAAACCACTGCAACTCGCGCTGCATCTGTAGAACTGCACTAGAAACAAGGTCGAGTTGGTATTGCTTTGCTCTATATCCAGCCAAATGCAACATATTGTTACGCTTGCTGTCCAAGAACGTTGATACGTTGCCAAAGGATTCTCCAATTAGACCATAAATTACATTGAACACATTTTCATGACGGTACATAACTGCAAGATGGAGAGCAGAGCGCTCATCTTCATCACCAAAATAAATTACATCGGGAAATGACTTCAAAATCTCTTCTACATTGAACATATTGTGCCGCTAAGAGGAAGGATTCTCTAAATATTTCTGAAGCTTGGTCGGAAGATAAGCGCATGACTCCCTCGCAAGAGCATCACAGGAGTTCCATTGCTTGAAGATGCAACACTTTCGTTCTTCTAATATTCTTGAATTGTGGCACTGCAATGATATTAATGAACTCAAGAATTACTAGAAATTATAATCAATGTCTGTGCTATAAGTGGCAAAATGAAAATGAAAATACAAATCAAAAATCTGAAAGAAATCTCTTGCACTCTACAAAAGAAAGCAAACTTATCAGTGAGTTATTGAAAGAAAATGAAAATAGTCGAACAGAATAATATTCCAAATTTGCCGTTACCTTTTATTGCTATCACACCACCAATACTAATTAAATTCTTAGCAAATATATAGGGTATAATTGAAAACATAAAATAATCCTCAAAAGCTGTAATTTTAAAAATGTATGTTTTTAATCCTCAAAAACTTATCAGTGGTCTTTGTTGTTTTTTTTTTTTCTGAAAAAAAACCTCTTATAGCACTATATAGGAACCACTTCCTTTCCTTATCAATGACAACACGAAGTTGAAGTATTTAAAGTTTCAAGTTAAGAGAGGAATTATTGAATATCTTTTCCATTCATATACACAAAAGGAGACATATTGTTGGGATTTGCTCATATTAATTTCAACAAGACTTGTCATAATAAAATATGATAGTTTAAACTTATATAGTGTGTTTTTTATTTTTTTTATTATTCATATAAAAAATATAATTTCTGTGTGATTGGGTCGAATATATAGTGTGTTTTTTATTTTTTTATTATTCATATAATTTATGTGTGATTGGGTCGAATATTAGATCTTAAATCTAACATTATGATAGGAGAAAATATGATAGTTTAAACTTATAGAGCAATTGGTAGCTAAATAGTTTCTTTAAGTACTTGTGCACATCCGCTTTCAAGAAACTTCACAGTTCACACACTGCATTGCTTGTTTTGTTGCATAAAATTTGGTGTGGGAGAATTTTTCTTCACCCCAAGAAAACCTGGCAAACAAAAATATTGATGCAATTACACAATAGAATCTGTATACCCTTCTCAAGTAATTAATTAATTGCATCAATTCAAGTTAGTTCTTTGCCATTGCAAATTGAGGGTGTGAAAGCTAGGTCTATCATATGGGAAATGTTAAATAAAACTACTATGACAATAGACAATAAATTGACCTTTTCAAAATAATTTTTATTTAGTATTGCGGTGCATTTGAATCTCAAGCACTGCATTTGTGCCTCAAACACTGCGTTTTTGAATTAAATAAATTGCGTTTAAAATAAATTGATTTAATGCAAGATTCCAAAGTATTTTTGAATTCCTAAACGCACCGAAGACACTAAATGATGCCATCTACAATACTATCTGGTGATTAAATATGTTAGATAATCTAACTGCATCAATGTTTTCCAATTTCAGTGTAGCAGTTAATAAATGTTACTACTTCCATTCCTAAAAAATTGTCGTTTAAAGTTTTGGCACATAGATTAAGAAAGTATCATTTACCAAGAAAATTTTGTTTGAAATTTCATCACTACCTCTTTTTGGGAAGTTGAAAACTATTAATACAATAGAGAGAATTTCTTGGGACAATGAGAGAAGGTAGGGGTAATATAGGAAATTAAATAATTTATTCTCCTTGAAAATTGTAAACGACAAATTTTTTGGAACAAATTTTTTCTTTTAAAACGACAATTGTTTAAGAACGGAGGGAGTATACTCCAATATCAAACAAAATCGTATGCATAAAAATCCCCCTTTGAGTATTTGGAATATCAATTTATTTAGAATTTTTTTTTTCAAAAAGTACTCTGTTTCATAAAAAAAATCTTACTCTTTAAAAGAATTATTCCAGAAAAGGTTTTTTTTTTTGGTTTTTTTTTAAAATTATGTATGATGGTAGTAAAAAATGGCAATACGTTCTGAAGTGTGCATCATAATTTTATTACTGAATATATATATATATATATATATATATATATATATAGCAACAAAACAATATCGATTTTTAATAACCGTGCACATCAATGATCAATTATCTATGCATTTATATTAATTTACAGATTAATATAAATGCATAGAATTTACAGATAATATAATTTACAAATTTATATTAATTTATATATTAATATAATTTACAGATTAATATAAAATTTGTAAATAAAACGTAAACTAACTAGAACCAGTACATAACTATGAGTAAGATAAAGAAAACTAACCGGTGTAAATCAGGCGCTTCCAAAAACCCAACTTTACTCCACTTTGAAAGGCAGTTGGTTCTTGGGCTAATGCAATAAAAGGGGAAAAGGTTGGATCCCTAGCCAACATGGGGTACCTTTGGATTAGTAGTAGAGCAATATCTGAAAGATCAAGTAAAAATATTAATTGGAAGAAAAAAATAATTACAATTTGTTTCAGTCGGATTTGGTAATCAGTAAATTATCTGAAATTTTATGGTTGGCTAAAAGAATTTCGACATTGGTGGTATGGGTTTGATGATTTCAATTATCCATACAAAATGTTTATTTTATACGGCATAGAATTAATCAGGATCAGACTGCTTCAAATAATAATTATTTAACTCACCATACAATCTTGAAGATGTTAAAAAAAACACAAGCTTAGCATCAGGTTGGCCAGCAAACGGGTTTGGCTGCACATTATCTGTTTCCATGTTCAACAGGAAAAGTAGTACATCCCTACGGGCATGAAGAGAAGCAACATGGAACGGCAGATTGCCGTAGACATTGGAAATGTTGGCCAAATCTGGATTTTTGCTCACAAGTATCTTGGCCCCAACAACATTGCCGACCCTTGCAGCTACGTGGAGGGCTGTTTCCCCTTTGAAGCCTCTCCGAGTTAGTGCCTCCTCAATAATAAATTTAATTTCTTCCCTTGTTTAGGCACTAAAATTACTACCGTCTCTCCCAAATTCGTAATTGGTTCCGTTTGAGCTGTTGGGATTCTTTCCAAAACTTCTTCGACCAATTTCCAGTCGTTCCTGAGTATTGCTTGCTGAAGTTGCAGCTTGTGGTCTAAATTTCCATCCTCTGGCCGAGTTTTTAATAATTTGGAAACACAAAAACAGCACTAACATTACTAATTAATAGCATGATGCCTCTAAAAAAAATTATTATAAAAATAACAGAAATTATTATTATAAAAATAACGGAAATTATTACCAATACCTGCAGGTACTTCGATTATACTATGTGATGAGGAGGAGGCCATTGTAACCTGGAACTCTTTATTTAATTAGCAAATAAAAAAAAGAAGAGGATATGTGCAATTGTTTGTCTAAATTAAAACCACACAATTCATTCTTTTATATGTGCAATTGGTGGTCCTAAAGCATTTTGTTCTTTTGCTTTTAGACCAAAAATGAGAGGCTAAAGTAAAAACATATTCTCGGTATAGGGCATACATTTTGGAAGGCTTTTAATTATTCGGTCTCAATTTTAGTGTGCAGCACCGTTATGCTACTAAGGAGTAAGGAGTTTTAAAAAAATTTAATTAAAATTTTGAAAAAATATCTAAATAATAAGAGAAATAAGATGGATTAATTATACAAATATAAAATTACCAACTATTATTACTTCATCAGTTATACTGTTATTACGTTACGCCGTTATTTCTCATGGAAGAGGAGGCCATAATTGCAGAATGAGTTTCAAGCTTCTTCCCCTTTCTCTTTCTTATAAAGATATATGCATACTCAATTTAACAAATCAACAATATTTAACCCTTTGTCGGGAGATGCAATTTCCATGAAAGAGGCTAGAGACGGGCATTATTGTTCTTTTGAGTTGACGACATTGAGTCTCATGGTTCAAGATTAATTTGTACTCCCTCCGTTTCTAAAAAATTGTCATTTTAGATACTCTCATGTACAAATATCAAAAAATGGTGTAGTAAAATCAATTTCCTATCTTTGATTGGAATTTTGAGTTTGGGTTAGTTCAATATACAATTTATTGTTTATTCATGGCCTAATTGTAAGGATTTTATTCTAATGAAATGAAATCCATTTACTTTTCAAAAACAAAAAAACAAAAACAAAAAACAAAAAACAAATTTCCTATTAATTTTTGCCAGTTTGAAAATTTAAATCTATAAAATAAACTTGGGAGGATTAAATTCAATTTCCAGTCTTTTATTTATGAGCTTTTTAGGAGAAAAAGAAAAAGAAGAGAGAAATTTTAAACAAATTCTCTTCAAAAATTGAGAAGATTTGGGAGAAAATTAATTAAAGACTTGAACTGTGTTTGAGTTTGAAAGAGAGAGATCTCAATTCTTCCCAAGTTTGGAAAAGAAAATATTTGAAAAAAATGTTTAAAATTTCTCCATATATTTTCTCTTCTCTAATAAAAAAATTCACAAACAAACAAGGGACTTTTAATAACTTTCTTATCTATATAGCTCATTTACGGTAGTTTTCTACCTATATATACCTCTTAATGGAAGTGATTGTTCCATCAATCTTTCTTACAAGAGTATCTCTCTCCCAAGACTTATGCAAGTATTGTTCTTCCGATATACTTCTGTATTTTCTTTTAATTATTTATGGATATATAAAAGGTTAGTTTTATTTATACGTACAAATCATAAGAGATTTTTTTGCATTCATGCAGATGATGCTGTTGGCAATGTCAGGAAACAGAATGATGGGGCTTGTTGCAGTTGTAGTCATTCTCGTGTTGACTGGCCTCGTGTACGGAGATTATGCAACTGCAGGCAGTAGTAATTATTTGTTTCTGCCAACATAAAAAGATAATTTCCCAGAAGTGACCCTCAAAACTGTTGGTATAACCAGAGAAATATTCAAAAAAATTCATCAAGGACATCCTAGATCTCGTGGTAAGCGGACCGCCTGTTCATGGAATATTCAGATTGCGCGACGACTCCACGGTGCCAATTTCTCAACGGTTTATTCTGGTGAAACTTTATAATTACAATGAAGAAACAACAAATATTACTGTGGCAATAGATGTCGTAAATTTATACATGGTGGGTTATCGGACCGGAGATCGGTTTTACTACTTTATTGATTCTTCTGCTGACACATCTGGTATTTTCAGTGAATTACAACATATTGCGCTCCCATTTAACAGTAGTTATGGAGCTCTTGCCCTCGAGGCAGGAGATAGAAATGATATTCCCTTGGGGATAGCTCAACTAGAACAATCCATCGAACACCTTCATCATTACAGAAGATCAGTCTTGGCTCGTAGCTTTATGGTTGTCATTCAGATGATTTCAGAGATGTTAGCAACTAAACCAAATATATTCTAGATTATTCAAGAAATATCTTAATTAATATTAATACATGAATTGGTGATATCTAAGTACATGATACATATACATGAATGTATTTGAAATGTCTTGAAACATGTAATGGTTAGGTTCATGTACATGAATGTGGTCATGTAGTAATTATTATTGTGGATCTAGAAGTGTTCTATGAGTCCTATAAATAGTCTTGTACTTAGATCATTTTAATCAAGTGAAATAAAAATATTCTCAAGTGTTCTATAAATTTATATTTCACTTCTTCTATAATTTATCATCTTCCATAAATTTCCAACAAGTGCTATCAAAGTGTTTCGTTGGGCGAGTGCAAAGTGTGCGCGTTATAGCTCCGAATTGCAATCAAGCAAATGTGCTAGTTGAGAAAATTTTTGAAGTTTGTGAGTTGAAGCACGTCACAAAGGTTGTCATATTGATAACATTTTTGGTGAGGTAAATTATAAAAAAAATGATGTTTCCTAGGTTTGGTGCCAAATTAGTGTTCACAAATTATAATGTTTGGAGTATAAGGATTCGAGTATTTCTTGGAGAATGCAATTTATGGCAAGATGTCATTGCAAATCCAGAAAAGTGTATTTCAGAAAAAGTTCGAGAAATGAAAGAAAAAAGAACAAGGAAGATTTTGCAAGGAGTAATACATGAAGAAGTCTGGATGCGTGTTGCGAGTTTCGATTCTCTATTTCAGTTATGGAATGAGCTTGAATTGATTTGCAAGAATTATAAAGGTTCATCGTTACCTAAAGAGTCTTGGTTTTTGGAAGAGAATGAGAAACTTGTAGAAGAAATTGATGAAGTTGAAGAAGAAGAAAAGAAAAATGAAGACTTTGGAGACATATGTCGGGAAGCAAAAGAAATAGATCATGTCGAAAATAAAGAATTTGAAGACACAATAATTAAAGCATCTTTTGAGAAAAAAGAACCTGAGAGTGAAGTTATGGATCAAGAAGAGAATGAGACAAATTTGAATAATGAGCTGGAGGATAAGGATGTTGAAGAAAAAAAGTGCACACAGCTCAGAAGTTACTAGTCACTCGGACGTCACATCATCTAATCCTGCTGTTGTCAGAACTTTTACAAGGAAGAAGGTTGCCAAAAAGGTTTAAGTCACAAAAACTGCTAAAGAAATATCATATAAAAAGTCTAAGTTAGAAGCAGAGTGCAAACCAAAGGTCGAAAATGTAAAGACCAAGAAAAAAGAAACTCAAGTTGTGGAAGGTATTGAATTGGGTTAATATGGAGAAGTATTTTGATCAAAATGAGTTCAGAAATAATGAAATGAAGAAGAAATACAAGCATGCAAAATGTGAGAAGCTAGTAAGCAAGATCAAGAAGAACAAATGGAAACTTCAAGCATTTGTGTCATATACATCAATGGAGATGACAAAAGAGTTTCTTGCATTTGAAGGAATCGGAAGATCAAAATATTTTACGACATTATGAAGAATAAATTTGGTTTACGGGAGGCCTTGTTAGCAACTAAACCAAATATATTCTAGATTATTCAAGAAATATCTTAATTAATATTAATACATGAATTGGTGATATCTAAGTACATGATACATATACGTGAATGTATTTGAAATGTCTTGAAATATGTAATGGTTAGGTTCATGTACATGAATGTGGTCATGTAGTAATTATTATTGTGGATCTAGAAGTGTTCTATGAGTCCTATAAATAGTCTTGTACTTAGATCATTTTAATCAAGTGAAATGAAAGTATTATCAAGTGTTCTATAAATTTATATATATTTCACTTCTTCTATAATTTATCATCTTCCATAAATTTCCAACAAGAGGCCGTAAGATTCAGGTAGTTAGCTAGCTAGACTTAATTTATTAAGAGCAGTTATATAACTAGATAAAAAATGTCTACTGTATAACACAAGCTATTAAACATTTGTCAAGATAAATTAGATAGATTTTGTCTAGTTACCTAACATTATTTGTTACGAAAATAGTATATATTGTGAATTTATTTATCCCAACATTATTCATTACAAAAAATGGTATATATTGTGAATTTATTTATCAATTTTTTGTTGCCAGTACTTGCATTGATAATTACTGTCGATATGTTTTTTAAATGTGTGTAATATGCTGAATGCAACCTCGCGTATTCATGTATTTTACGGCTGTAATTTGGCACAAAACTTTTATAATACATATTACAACTCTATTCATTAATTAATTATCGCTACAAATGGTTGCGACATATATGGAGAAATAATTATATATACATATACAAATAAATATTACTCAACATGTTTTTATTTTATATTATATATATATATATATATATATATATATATATATATATATTGTATAATTGTACGGGCTGATTCGGCTTTGTTGCTTTTTAAAAAATGTACAGTTATATCGAGGATCGACTGGTGTCAACTATTGGACTTGATGGAAGAACACGAATTACTTACCCAAATGAAACCATGATCTCACTAGAGAATAACTGGGGTGCCCTCTCGACAAGAATCCAACAATCCGTTGAAGGGATATTTACTTCGTCTGTTAGGTTAATCAATCGTGAGAATCGACCGGTCGAAGTCAGCTCGGTGAATCCAAGGTTGATTTTAAACATTGCGGTCATGCTTTTCGTGTGCAATGACCATAAACCAAATCAACTCTCTCCAATGAGGCATGTAAATGTTGATCATGTTATGGGCATTAATGATGACCATATTTGTTTAGTCATTCCAGAACCTACCATCCGTATTAGTGGTCGAAACGGTCTTTGTGTAGATGTAAAGGATGACCGTTTCAGTGACGGAAATCCATTAATTCTCTGGCCATGTAAATCTAATGAAGACCCGAATCAACTATGGACCTTGAAAACTGATGGTACAATTCGATCTAACGGGAAGTGCATGACTGCCTATGGAAGTGAACCCGGACAATACGTAATGATTTATAATTGTTCAACTGCTAAGCCTACTGCCACCAAGTGGGAAGTACGGGACAACGGAATAATTGTAATCCCGTGTCTAGACTAGTGTTGTCAACATGGTCATCAGGGAGCAGTGGCACCGAACTCAATGTGGCCAACAATTTTTACGGCTCCCGCCAAGGTTGGGTCCTTAGCAATGACACCGCACCCATTGTGACGCCTATTATTGGGTTTAAGGATCTTTGCTTGCAAGAAAATTACGGAAATACTGTGTGGATAGAGCAGTGTGTGACCAACAAAATTACACAAGAATGGGCAATTTATCCAGATGGTACTATACGACCTAATGGGAACAAAGACAACAGCCTCACTCGGGAATCAAATCAACAAGGAGAAAATGTGGTGATTGATCCATGTGATGGCGGAGCTGGTCAGCGCTGGCAGTTTAAAATTGATGGCACCATTTCGAATTTGGACACTGGGCTCGTGATGGATGTGAAAGGGGCAGATTTAAGCCTTCACCAAATAATTGTCTGGACCTTCACTGGTAATCCTAACCAGATATGGCAAGCATGGCTTCTTTGAGTTTATGCAGGTGACTAAATAAGTGACATATCACGTGTAATATTATATTTAAGTTATTTGCTTGTGTGTGTATGGTTAATTGCCGGTGGAAATTAAAGTTTTAAGGTACAATAGTAGTATCTTTAATTAAGTTGGATGGAATAATTGTAATGTAGTTGTTAAAGAGAGAAGTTGAAGTTTGTTGCAATAGATCTACGTGAACTTGTAAGTTGATTGAGTATGCTGGAGTAGTTAGAATAAAGTTAATTTTGGTCTATTGATCAATACAGTGTCATAAGCAGATTGATCAATCTCTCTGCATGCCGGCACTGTATTGGTCAATTAAACAACTTACTATAAAATTAACTTTATGGTAATCGGATCTTAATGTGGCATATTGTGGTGGGAAAATAAAATAAAATATTACATTTACAATTAAATAAAAATCTTCTTAAAATAAAATTAAACAAGATAATTTTTTTTTTAATTTTATAGTATATTAAAATTAAAACAAATTTAGTAATTATTAACCTATTAAGCAAATTAAACAAATAAAATATATTAAAAATGTCAACTTAATAAATTAATTGAACAAATTAACCTTATTATATAAAGTAAACATAAAAAATTAAGTAATCTAACAATAACAAGAAATATATGAAGGCCACAAAATTGTAAACAACTATTGTCATTTATGCTCATGCATCATCTCACCATCGTCCCAGTAGGTTCACCCACAAAGAATAAGGCTTATTGGCTTATTTTTCCTCTTCTTCATATTTCTGATCCTAGATAGGTTCACTCACCAAAAAGAAGGCAGCTAAGCATAACATCAATCACAGATTCTTATATATGTACACAAATAAATATTACTCAACCAGTTGCTAGAAGAACTATTACAGCAACCATCACTTCCATCATTGATCAATATATTTAATGGCTAAGATTAAAAAAATATGTCTCAACCGCTATAAGCTGTAGCGACATTAAAAACACTTGTATCGGCTCGAGCAATTACTAAAAGGCCCCTCATATAGTTATTATATTATTCCCATCAAATAATGTCATGGCGCTAGAACATGCATGTAGCGGTTGGCTTATGCTAGAATCCCAATATATTGTTTCATCTTGTAATATTATATTATTATTGTAATATTAATATATTATATTATTAATATGTAATATTATATTATTATATTCCTAAATAAAATATATTATATTATTAATATGTAAATAATGACATGCCGCTATAACATGCAGCGGCTGGCTTATCCCAATATATTGCTTCCTCTTGTAATATTATATTATTATTGTAATATTAATATATTATATTATTAATATGTAATATTATATTATTATATTACTAAATAAAACGTCAACTAAAATTGAATTAATTTATGAAAATATTAACATGATTTATGAAAATATTGAAAATAATAAATATTTTAAGATTAGAATTTTCCAAGTTAATTATAGAAATCTGAATTAGAGATTACAATATAATAAGTTATCTTTTGCACAAAGTTTTTAATTGTGAATGAATACACCTACAGTTGCATTGATTTGGAAACATTCTACATGACAGCTAGGATTCTCTATTGCTTTAAAAACCTTAAATGTTACTTCCTCATCTTATACTCTCATAGTTAGCTCACTTTTTTGCACATCGATGAGAATTCTTCCTGTAGCCAAGAATGGTCTCCCAAGAATGATAGGTATATCTCGATATTCTTCATAATCTAAAGCAATGAAATCTGCCGGGAAGATGAACTTATACACTTTAATTAGAACGTCCTCGACAATCCCCTTTGGATAAGTTTACGATCTATATGTCAATTGCAACATGACTGATGAGTGAGTTTTATACACATGAATTGGATACATTCGGGCTTAATTTATTGTTGTTCTCAAGTCTTTTAGGATGTTTTTATGTGTTTGTGTCTATTCAAGCATGTTTTATATTGTTTTGTAGGAATTGGGACAAAAGTTACTTGGATCGACGTTTGGGGTGGCTAGATTCGCGTTTTCGGCTTGCCATTTACACAACAGTCACTTCAGAGCCAATTTGACTATAGCTCCGGATATTATTTCGCAAAACTTCAAGATTGAAAGTTGTAGATATACTTTTCCTCTTTCCAGAACATCTTGAATCATCAAAATCGGAGTTTGGACGAAGAAGTTATGGTCATTTTCCCAAAGGACGTCGGAGCAAAAAATGTTAGATTTTGGGCCAGCGCCGGGGCGCTAATATTAGGCCTATTTACAGCGCCAGGGCTTTAGGGGGCAGAATCCCAGCGTCGTGCCCAGCGCTGGGGCGCTGGGGAAAGGCTTGGTGCGGGCCTGGACGCGTTTTGGGAGAATTTTGACACCTTTTTGACTCCAAATAGGATTGGGGTTGTTCCAAAACTAAAAATTGGACTTGTAACCTATAAATACATGATGTAAGGCATAAAATAGGAGGAGATTACATAGATTAGACTAGATTAAACACTCTTTTAGATTAGAACATAAACCTTAGTTCTTATTCGTTTTGGAGATTGAAGAACTTGGAGATCATTGAAGATTCAAGAGCAAGAGCAAGAGGGGAGCATCAGATTTGCTGACAACAGATTCTATTCTCTTCTCTTATCATACTTTTATCTTTTAATGTCTATTCAGTTGTGGATTCTTGGTTTCCATTCATTAATTATGAACTAACACTTTTATTAAGATTTCAATTGAACTTTTTGTGGCTATGAATTAGTTATTCATTATATTCCAATTATTTATGTTAAAGTGAATTGTTTATCTTGTCTTGTGCTTATTGCTTAATTATTTGATCAGTAATTACCTTGTTACTCTAGAAGGAATTGGAAGAGGAATTCTAGAGTTAGAACTGAGCATGATATCATGTGACTTAGTTATTTGCAAAGTAAATAATTAGGTTTGTGAATTGAATGGAAATATCTGTTCACCGCATGTAACACATAAGGAATTGGGATTGGAAAGAGTTTAATTCAATTGTTTTGCATAGAAATATAGCAAGATTAATCTGGATTAAATAGAAGGCAATTGATCACTTGGAAAAGGACTTTTGGCATTTGAGAATTCCTGTTAACAATTCAGTAGGCATAATAATTGGGATAATTGGATAATTGATTTATAATTCATAATTGGGGATATTGAAGTCTTAATCTTTATTTATTTGAATTCATTCGTTAAAATCTTAGTTTTAATTAGTTAATTTAGTTTTCTTAATTAGAAAAAACACGATTTGAGATTGTTTAAATAAAATTAGTTTGGTTAAGAATTAGTACTTGGTGATTTTTATTAAATAATTTCTCGTGGAAACGATACTCTACTTTCACTTTATTACTTGTTGACCGTGTATACTTGCACGTATTCATTGATTGCGAAATCGATCAACAATGACATTGGTGGGCTTCGCTTCCTTCAAACCCAACTTTTTATACACTGAAAGCGGCATCAAGTTGATACTAACCCCCAAATCACAAAGGGCCTTAATTTCCAACAAATTGACCGCTGATCGAACATGGTATTGTAAAACTACATAGGTCTTTAAGTTTCAGTGGTAACTTCTTCTGCAATGTAACGCTGCATTCCTCTATCAATGCAAATGTCTCAAAGTCTCCCAGCTTCCGATTCTTGGACAGGACATGCTTCGTGAACTTAACATAACTTGGCATCTGCTCCAATGCCTCAGCAAATAGGATATTAATGTGTAATTTCTTGAACACTTCCAAAAACTTTGTAAACTGATTCGCCTTCTTTTCCTTTTGTAGTCTTTGTGGGAAGGGAACCGACGATACATATGAGCTTGGCTTGGTCACTTCAATTTTCTCCACAACGTTATCCTTACTCTACTTCTTTTACTCCTCCACTTGAACTTCCTGTTTCTCTTTGATCTCCTTGCTTTGCTGTTGTTTTGATTTTTACTTAGTATCCTCTTCTAGTTCTTTCCCATTTCTCAAGGTAGCCTTACAGTGCTCCATTCCATTCATCAAATTTGTTTCTGTGTCGCTCGACAATGTTCTTTGAGGGTGAGTGTTCATAGCTGATGCTAACTGTCCGATCTGATTCTCAATGTTCCGCAGAGTTACCTCATGAGTGTTTTTCCATGCCTCATTATCCTTGATGTATTTTATCTATAACTCCTCAAGTTCTGATTTCTTTTCTTGCCGTGGGAGGTTGTTGTTGTCTAACTTGAAATCTAGGGGGTGCTGCTTATCGGGATGCTTATGGTTGAGCTTGGGGTGGGTTTTGATTGTTACTCCATGAGAAATTTGGGCGATTTATCCACCCCGGATTATAACTGTTTGAATTTATCCCATACTGATGCTTACCGAAATTTCCCACAAACTGCACTAATTCGATGTTGATAGCATATTGATCCGAAGGATGAGCCCCAGCACGTAACTCGCCCCGCACGTAAGCATCAATCTTCTTTATCAAATAGAAAACCTGAGTTGTTACCTATGCTGACAATGCTGTCACGGTGCCAATTCGAATACCCCTGCCACCTTTAATTGGTTGAGACGTCCTGCTCATTGGCCATTGGTTGTTATTGGCCACCATGGTTTCTAACAATTCATAACTCTCCTCACAACTTTTTGCATTCAAAGCTCCACCTACAGCAGCATCGATGTTAGTCCTAAACTACTGTCAAAACTATTGTAGAAGGTATTCATTTGAAGCCATAAAGGTAGCCCATGATGTGGACATTTCTGAAGTAGATCCTTGAACCTCTTTGAAGCTTCATAAAATAACTCTGAATCAAACTGCCTGAATGAGAGAACATCATTAATTTTGCATTTTGGTCGTCTTTGCTGGTGGGAAGAACTTGGCAATGAACTTTATGCCAAGTCATTCCATGTTGTGATTGACCCCGGTGGCAGTGAATGTAACCAACTCTTGGTTTTATCTCTCAATGTGAATGGAAATAGCATCAGCCTTACTGCATCTTCCGAGGAACCTGAATAAAATTATCACGGGTATGTTAATCATAAACTCTTGCGAAGTTTATACCATGTTAGATACCGGTTCTACTCACTCTTTTATTTCACCTAGTTGTGTTCAATGTTTGAAGTTAACTCCGAGAAACTTTCGTTATCTCCACTATTTACAAATCTTGTTTTATTCAAATCGACACTTTCACGTTACCTGTCAATCTTATCTCTTTGAAAATACTTGCCTTTGATGCGATTTTTGCAATCGATTGGTTAACTACTCATCATGCTTTTTGTAAGGTTGTTAGCTTTCATATTCCTAACAAACCTGTTATGCGAATTCAAGCAACCAAACCACTAAAGTCAATCATTGTCATTTTAAGCCATAAATAAAGAGCCCCAGTCCTTTCATTGTTGACTTCCTTATGTGGAATGCACCGAAGACAGACTTTTCGTAGGAGACGTCGTGAATGACGATGACAAGTTGATAGGTATCAATGTGAAGTGTTATTCAAGTCTTGGATGAGGGTCACAATTTTGAATGATATTTCTAGTGTTAATAAATTTTCTGACGTATTCTTGAAGACTTCTTAGCTTACCCCTAGAGCGTGAAATCGACTTTTTTTTATTGACCCCAGTACAAAACCCATTTCTTAAACCCTCAAATATTTTCTTCACCTAAAACGAACGTATAACGTGCCAAAGATGTTGGCTCGAGCTGTTGAAGATTACGATCGTACCATGTAATATTATCGTGGGAAAGCGAACATGGTAGCTGACGTGTGAGTAGAAGATCGTATGCGTTTACAAGTGCGAATATACGAACTCACGTGAAGATAACGAATATACAAGTAGAATCGACTTTAATCGATAAGGTTAAAGCCGCTCAAGCTACACACTCAGAACTGATGAATGTGAAGAATTAAGAAGGTTCAAGAGGGCGTTATTTTAGAAGCAAGAATTGGCGAATAGAGGAAGTCTAAACGCTCGATTTAATTGGCCCATTTGAAATCCTCGATTGAGTAGGAACTGTGGCTTATAGACTCGTTTTACCGCCAAATATATTGCGTGTTCATAACGTTTTTTTTCGTATCGATGTTACGTAAATATGTGGACGACCCAAACCACATTATTAATTTAGAATCGGACGAGATAGCGGATGATTTAACGTTTGAAGAGATACGTGTTACAATCTTGGATAAGAAGAATCGTATTCAACACTCAAAGGTTATATCTCAAGAGTTAGAATTTGAAGTGAAGTCAAGGTATCCTCACATGTTCGGCATACCAGGTACGTACGTAAATTTCGAGGGTAAAATTTCATAAGGAGGGGAGATTGTGAGACCCCAGATTTTATGAATAAATATTTAATTTTCTCGAATTATATTTTTGAAAATTATGGTGTGGATTTGATATAATGTTATAGTTGTGGGTAATATTTATAAATGTTGCAAAGTACGCAAGTTGTTATAAAATATTCGTTTGGTCGGGGAATATTCTTTTTGTCGGGAAATATTCGTACGACGACACAATCATTGGTGGACCCCACAACTGAATTATTGTCGGATTGAGAAAACGACAAAAATACTTTATGAAAATAACGGCGGAGGTGTTACCGTTAAAACTGTTGAACTATTCGGTAGTAAAAGTACAGTAATACGCGTGGTTGCATAGTAGCACACGGTATTGATTATTGATGCTTACGTGAGAAGTCACTCAGCTATACTCAATTATTGCTACAGTAATTGCTGCATCATATCTCTTATATTATTGATTCAATTATTGTCACAGTATCGTCTGTATAATATGTTATATTATTTAAACAATAATTGAGATGACAAGTTATAAATGATTAATAATTGTTGAAAGATTAAATATGTGTTGATTAAAAATAAAATGATTTATGGTAATTTTTATTCAATCCTTGATGTATATAAAGAGTCTATTATGAGACGTTGGTGATAAGTTTAATAATTTATGGGGGGGCATATGTCGTCATCTAAGAGTCTCTTTCGTAAATAGTAATTACCTTCGTCAATAGTAATTACCTTCGTAAATAGTAATTACCTTCGTAAATAGTAATTACCTTCGTCAATAGTAATTACCTTCGTAAATAATAATTACCTTCGTAAATAGTAATTACCTTCGTAAATAGTAATTACCTTTGTCAATAGTAGTTACCTTCGTTAATAGTAGTTGTCCCTTCAATATTACCAAGAGTTAACTGCCTCTTCGGTGTTCCAAGTGTTAATTACCCCTTCACAAATAGTAGTTGTCTCTTCAATATTACCAAGAGTCATTTTGACCCTTCGTTAAGACCAAGAGCCACCCTCAGTTTTTCTATAAATAGAAAGCTTATTCCTTCATTATTTCTTACGAATTCACTGAAACTCTAGAGAGAGAAACTATAGAGAGAAAGAAGAAAAGTATTCTGCTGCTTCACTTATATCCAGTTCTTCTAGGGTAGGGAATATTATTTGTTGTACCCGTAAGGGGTGTTATTCTTTCTTATTCATGAAGAGAACTGTTGTTATTCCATTTCTTATTATTCTGTTGGAATAACCTGTATACGCGATCTACCCTATACTTGGTGACATTCTTCTATTATTCTGTCTTTATTATTCTGTCGGAATATCCTGTCTGTGTGTTTTACACCGGACCTGGTTCCATTTTTATTATTCCGTCTTTATTATTCTGTCGGAATATCCTGTCTGTGCTATACGCCGGACCTGGTTCCATCATTTACTATTCCGCATTTATTATTCTGTTGGAACATCCTGTCGGTGTGAATTTCACCTGACCTGATTCCGTTATTATTATTCTGTTGGAACAACCTGCCTGTGCGGTCTATCGCATGCATGGTGATTTCTTTTGTTATTCCATTCTTTATTATACTCAGTTGGATAAAACTTTGACTTCTATACTCCATGAAATTAGTGGAATATCCTTGATTTTTCCCTTCATCCAGTATCTTTTCATGGAAATATTCTTCTGAGCATTCTTGAATTTTACACCACAAAATAGTATCGTGTTGACAATTTGGACGTTAATAGTTCCTGGACAAAATAATTCTTGAACTTATTTTATTGAATTCTTATATCATTGTCATCATCCTCTTATTTATATTTTTGAAAGTCATCTGTGGCCTGTAGAGCATGGATGAACTTGGTATGATTATGACCAGGGATTATTCGGTGTAATCATGACCGTAATGTTACAAATGATGTGGTAAAAGTCTCATTTTCCGTAGTGCATTGATGGACAGTTGTTGGCACGATCATGACCATTAATGAATACACAAATATTCTTGGCCGTAGTGCATGAATAATTGTGGTCGTGATACTAAAGAATATCCTTGGCCGTAGTGCAGGGGTGATTCGATGATGTGGAATGTTTATTAAGCTGAGTCTCAGCTATAACAGTGATGAAAAACCTTTTAAATCATAAAAGATAGTAGATTTTATTTTCTACTTGACTCTTTTAATGGATTGTTGGTTCCGCTGCAGTTAAACTTGATGTTTATTATATTAACACTGTTGAAGGCTAATGATAATTTATTCTGCATTATCTTAGTCATAATATTTCTTACTGGGCTAGTTGAGCTAACCCTTTCTTTCACTGTTCTCTTCAGGAAATGAGAATATAGCTGGGACGAGTCAGGAAACGGAGTAATGGTCCAGAGGATAGCATTAGTAGTCCTCACTATTTTGTTAAATAGTGTGACAATAATTGTATTGAGGACTCCTTTTGAGTTTGTATGATCTCTAGTAGACAATAATTGTATTCAAACTCACAGTTATATTTTGTCGTATTATACACAACAGTGGTATTAGTAAGTTGTATTTGAATTCTGTACCATGTATCTGGCGACTCAAGATGGGAGATGTATACCTAATTTTGGGGGCGTCACATAAACCACTGAATTTACCCCAGTGCACATGCAAATCCCGGATCACTGCTTGGATAGACTTGAACAGAAAGAAGCCTGTAAAAGCAAATAAAAATAAAATAAAAATATGTTTAAATAAACTAAACTAATAAAAACTAATAATAAAATAATTATTAGAACCGTTCCCCGGCAACGGCGCCAAAAACTTATTGTTCGTTTTATAAAATGACAAATACACGCAAGTGCACACGGTCAGTAAAGTAATAATGAAGTAAGAAGAGTGTCGAACCCACGGGGAACAGTCAATAACAATTATTCTAATTATCCAATTTCTACTTATTTATCCTATTTAAACAGTCATTCTAGTTGAATTGTGAAAATTAATTAAAATGAAAGTAATTAAGAACTATTAAATTGACAAAGATTGAGTACCAAGTGATTAAGACATAGGAATACAATTTCCCTAATTGCTTTGCAATAATTCTCTTACCTTTTTCCCACTTGATTTTATCCAACAAATTGACAACTAAGATTGCCTCACGATTTACTAACACCTTTCAATGAGTAATAAAAATATATTTTTGCTATTTTCATGCAAGACACTTAAAACATATTCATAAAGTTCAAACTCCTATCACAATTGCGCATGACATACAAATACTTTCGTCTCATACGTTATTATGTTATCTTATAAAGAATCTACAAGTTCATGTGTTATTATATTCATATCTAATATAAGATTTTCTCTTTCAATTCAATCAAAGATATTAGATTAATTGTTGGCCAAACAATTATTAAATTAAGCACAGAATATAATAATCAATTCTAAAGAATCATCAAGTACTGAAAATAATGATAATTGAATTAAAGCTTTGCAAAATGTTCCATTAATTTTACCCCTAATTGGGAAATTAGTTCATAATCATAATAAAGACAAGAAGAATAAAATTAAATAACGTTTCAAGTACAGATAATGAAATTAAGAAAAGAAGAAAAAACTCTGTCGAATAATCTCCAATCTCTAAATCTTCAATCTCCTTCTTGTGTGTTCTTTAACGAAATCTCCAAGCTCCAATAGAAGTGGCTCCCAATGAATTATCAGTCAAAAAGTTCCTCCTCCCTTAAACCCTAGTAAACAACTAATACTTATATTCCTAACAAAACCCTATTACATAAGGGAAGTCCAAATCCTCCACCAAGTCAACTTCTGCTTTAAAGGAAACAAAATCAGCATTAAATTCGTCAGATCGGCGCACCCCCCATCCCGATTCCTTCACTAAGCGGCGTGGCCCGCGCTAGGTACACAGTGTTTCTCTTCAACTCGGCGCGCCTCGCGCCTGCCATAGGGAAAAAGTAGCGCGCCCCGCGCCATTCTGTTAGTGTGTGTAAATCTTCTTGATTTCCCTGCAAATCATACAAAAATCATCAAAAGTAACATGCAACACTCAAGAATTAACAATATATGAAGCCTAAAAATACCAGATTTGTGGGTCTGTAAGCCACTCATCAACTTTTAAAAATTAATTTTAAACATTTGAAACTCAAAAATTCAGATGATTCATTAATAATTATGAAATTACATCTCTTACAATAAGTAGTACTTTTTAGATAGTTTACAATAATTATTATTGTACTGATTAAAATTATTAAAAACCATGTTAGTTTTAAGTTTAAAAATATTTTTAAATTTTAAAATTTAGTAATAATCTTATATTTTAAAACAGTGAGAATATTTGAATAATTACTCTCTCAAATAGACATGATAGTGTGGGCATTATCCGCCCATTATCCGCCGTATCTAATGGTTTGATCCTGTAAACTTTAATACTCCATCAGTTACGTAAAAGAGTCTTTATCTACAAAATTTATAAATATTATACATGCATTTATCATTTTAGGTTTACCATTTAAAAGAATAATTTGTTACTTAAATAACACTAACATGATAATAAAATTATGATGAAAAATCTAAACATATTTTATCATTTTATAATACTATGAATAAAAAGAGAATAATTTATCTAAAACTAATTTGTTTGACAAGTAAAACTCATTTTATAAAACAGAGAGGGTATATATGGCAACAAATTTATTTCAATATTAGAAACCGACACAGATGGATACACATGATATCATATACTCCCTTCGTCCCTTAATATAAGACTTTTTAGAGTTGTGCACAAGTATTAAGAAAATAATTGTATATCATTAAATATAATACTACATCTGTTCTTAAAAGATTATCGTTTAAAATTTTTGTACATGGATTAAGAAAGTCATTTAATACTATTATTTAACGATTAAAATTTATTTGAAATTCTATCGCTACAACTTTATGGGAAGTTAAAAACTATTAATACAAGGGTGAGAATTTCTTGGGATAATGAAAGAAGGTAACGGTGATATAGGAAAATAAATAATTTCTTAGAATAAGAATCCGATTGTTATTCTGGGCGAAAACAAGATAGAGCGTTGCACTGAAGGATATAATCATGGATGTTATAGAAAAGAAAAGGGCAACCAGACCCATTATTAATCTATTTGGCAAGGAATAGAGATAATCAATGGTTGCATAGCGCGAGGTGAGGATGAATAAGAATATCGACAAGGTGCAAATAGATGAGAATAATGCGATTGCATTTAATATTGCAAATATAATAAAGGCTGCTCCACCACAGAATATTGCAAATATAATAAAGGCTGCTGCAAATGCTATTGTACCAATGATTGTTGTTGCAACTGTACATGAATTTGCCATACCAATCATCCATTGCCCTTCGACTTCCTCATTCTTCTCTTTTTTATGATAAGGTGGCATAAGCCTTTCCTAATTCCTGTATTAAATCAAGTGCATTTTGAATTAGAGTGCTACATGTTCTCTTATTGCTCAAGAAACACATGAGGAATTACCAAAAAAAAAAAACAAGACAAAAGAGTATAGTAGTTTTATTTTTATTTTTAAATATCAGTCATCCTTTGTGCATGTAACAATCTTCCGTCTGCTTGTCAGATTGTTTAACTAATTCAATAAAATATAGTTCAACTGTGGAACAGAAAGATACAATTTTCTTGTGGCCTAGTAATCAATTAATTACCTGAAACCACTGCAACTCGCGGTGCATCTTTAGAACTGCACTTGAAACAAGATCGAGTTGATATTGCTTCGCTCTATATCTGATAAAGATAAAACATAACAGGCATTAGATAACACTTATCTTATCTCTTTAGAGTTGTTTAGTTTGTTACAAAGCCTATCTTGTAAATATTTCAAATGATCCATGTTCATGTATAACACTATAAATACAATAGAATGCAGCAGTAAGAAGTATGTTTAGAAAGCATCTTTTTTGTTTAGCTTTTTTATGGTATCAGAGCTTTCGACCAACGTCACAATAACTACTTCCTCATCCCTTTCAACCCCTTCCTCACTCCCTTTTTCTGTCAACCTCAACAAACCACCGTCTCTTTTCACCAATTCAGTTCCTATAAAATTGGAACGTGGAAATTACTTACTATGGCGATCCCAACTTCTTCCATTGCTTCGTGGTTATGATCTTGAAGAATTCATCACCGAAAAATCCGCTTGCCCTCCTAAGTGGATTCCAGCACCTCCTCCAACTACCGAGCAAACTACGGATCCAAACTCCTCAACTCCTACGGCAGAAACAATTTTAAACCCGGAATTTTTTCAATGGCGTAGACAAGATCAACTTCTTCTTAGCTGGATTTTATCCTCCCTCAGCGAATCTGTTCTCGTTAATGTCATTAACTGTACCACCGCTCATGAAGCCTGGTCCACTCTTGAGCGCATGTATGCATCTCAATCTCGTGCAAGAATCATGCAGCTCCGTTATCAACTACAAACACAAAAAAAAAAGATGCTTTCTAAACATACTTCTTACTGCTGCATTCTATTGTATTTATAGTGTTATACATGAACATGGATCATTTGAAATATTTACAAGATAGGCTTTGTAACAAACTAAACAACTCTAAAGAGATAAGATAAGTGTTATCTAATGCCTGTTATGTTTTATCTTTATCAATATCCAGCCAAATGCAAGATATTGTTACGCTTGTTGTCCGAGGACATTACCACGCTAAAGGATTCTCCAATTAGACCATTAATGACATTTGTAAGACCCCGAAAATTTTTAAATAAAAAAGAATTTCCTTTATTTATTTTTTTTGAAATAGTAAGGGTGAATTTGATTAATGTGGTTAGTTATGAGTAAACTGCGCAAATATTTTAAATAAGCAGGTGGTTATAAAATATTCAATGTTGTCGGGGAATATTCGTTTGGTCGTGGAATATTCTTGCTGTCGGAGAATATTCGTACGACGGCGCAGTCTTTTGTGGGCCCCATAACAGAAAGTGATTGGATGAAGAAAACGACAAATATAAGTTGTTTAAAAAAACGGCGTAGTTGTTACCGTTAATACTGTTGGAATACCCAGTGGTTAAAACACAGTAATACGCGTTGTTGCACAGTAGCACACGGTATTGCACCAATTATTGATTCTTATGTAAGAAGGCACTACTCAATAATTGTTACAGTAATTACTGTTCAGTATTTTATGTTATTGATTCAATAATTGCTTCATTGATATTTTATATTACGGTTGTTTCAATAATTGTCATTACACAGTATTTTCCATTATCGAAGCAATAATTCATATTATCTGAATAATATTATTAGATAACATTATTGGCAATGTCTAGAAAGTTCTGTCTAAGGAGAGGTTTGGTCACCTAATTGCGCGCCAGTAAGGAGAAATCTTTATTGGAAAGCCCCCTCTATCCTGGGAACGGCCTGGTTGTCAGTATTGTAATTCTGTAATATTATTTGTGAATAATTAATTATTGATTTATATGATAAGAACAATACTGATTTTATGTGGATATAGATGGAGAAAATTTTTAATGTGACAATTGTTGAAAATTAATATTTTATCTTTTTCTGATAAAATAATTCATTTAAATATATTATTATATTTTTAATAATATAATAATGGTGATATTTTTACAATGAATGTGAGATATATGAGTTTATGAGGAGAAAGAGTATTTTTGTTGCAATAAATATTAAAAACAGATTTTGTGTGTCGGTAGACCTATTTCTTGACTGAAATTTGATTATAGGCTGCAAAATCGACCATTTGTAGATTTCGGTCAATTTTTGTTTGGAACTTGGAAAAACTTCCTTCTGCAAAGTTGTAGAGAATTGAATTTCCTATTAAAAGCCACGAGATTCGAATTTTCTTGCAAAAGGGCTATTTATTATGAATTATTGAAGTTCCGGAGTTCCGAAATAATTGATTTTTGGAAGTTTAAAATAATTTAAATATAAAAAACGTTTTTTATGGGTCTAGCATGTGATTTGAATGTGTTGAATGCAGATTTTCAGATCCTTAGAAGTGGGCGTAGGAATTGTAATATTAATATTAATATTATATTAAATTTTCTGCTTTGGTGTTCTAAATAATTTTCTATAAATAGGGTGCTTAGGTTAGAATTGAAAATCACACCAGAAACTGAAGTTTTCTCTCTCTATATTATCGAGCGTATTCTTTTGAGTATTTTGAGTATACTTTGAGTATTACTATACGGTGCAAGTTCAAGTCATAGCCTATATCCGGTGTTTCAACTAGAAGTACTGTCTTTCGAGGTAAGGGATATTATTTTTTAAAAAATGATATTATTTCTTCTAATATCATTATGCCGAAGTATTGATCTGAACTTTTAATCAAATTTAAAACTTTTTGTGTCGGAGTTACTATTCATATATACGGTACTATTCACGTATACGGCACTATTCACGAATACGGCACTATTCACCAAAAAATGAAATTTCTTCTTTTTGTCCAAAATATCTATTCTGGATACTAGCTTTGATTGTATCCATGTTTTGATCATTCTTGAATTTTACTTCAGTATGATTATTTATGAAGTATTTTTGAACTCAGATTGTTTAAAGTACGAATCCTTAATACTTGTTATTTTGTTTCACTGGATTCGTTTTCTTTAAAATATTTTTCATCATCCTCAGTCCTAAATGATGGTGTTACTGAATATCTTTGGCCTGTAGTGCAAAGATGAATGATTTCTTGATGAATATCTTTGGCCCGTAGTGCAAAGATGAACATGTGTTTAGATGAACATGACCAACTGATGAATATCTTTGGCCTGTAGTGCAAAGATGAATATTTGATTTGATTTGAGATATATATTGATTGATGTTATATGGATAAAATATTGATGATGGACTTTTAAATTCATAGATGTTAGTAGATTTCATTCTCTACTTAACTCCTCTAATGAATTATTGTTTCTGCTGCAGTTATTGATCTAAAACTTGTTGTCTATTGTATTCTATCAGATTTTTCCCTATTGAAGACTAAGGATAATTTGTTGTACATTATCTTAGTCATAATATTTTTTACTGGGCTAGTTGAGCTCACCCTTTTTCTTGTTGTTCTATTTTTCTTCTTAGGAGGCGAGAATGTAGCGAGTACGAGTCGAGGGATGTAATGATGGTTCTAGAGAGAGTTGTTTAGTAGTCCTCACCATTTTTGTAAAATAATGTATCAATAATTATGATGGGGATTTATTTGTATGTGGATATTGTCTAGATGGCAATATCTGTATTTAAACTCACAGTTTGTATGTTGTAATGTAATAATAAAGTTGTAGTTATTTCTGTACCATGTAATTGACGACTCGGAATGGGTTGGATGGAATGGACCTATTTTGGGGGCGTCACAACATTGAACACATTATCATGACGGTACATAACTGCAAAATCGAGAGCATTGTGCTGATCTGTGTCAACATAATAAATTACATTGGGAAATGACTTCAAAATCTCCTCTACAACTTCCGAAATTCCATATTGTGCCGCTAAGAGGATGGAATCACTAAATATTTTTAAAGCTTGGTCGGAAGATAAGCTCATGAGTCCCTCACAAGAGCATCCCAGGAGTTCCATTGCTTGAAGATGCAACACTTTCGTTCTTCTAATATTCTTGAATTGTGGCACTGCAATGATATTAATGAACTCAATAATTACTGAAAATTATAATCAATGTCTGTGCTATAATTAAGTGGCAACTACAACAATTTGGAAAAAAAATCTCTTGCACTCTACAAAGAAAGCAAACTTACCAGTGAGTTATTGAAAGAAAATGAAAATAGTCGAACAGAATAATTCCTGACTTACAACCGCATGACTAGGGTGCGTTAAAAATTAATATTCTGAATTTGCAGTTACCTTTTATTGCTATCACACCACCAATACTAATTAAATTCTTAGCAAATATATAGGGTATAATTGAAAACATAAACTAATCCTCAAAAGCTGTAATTTTAAAAATGTATGTTTTTAATTTAGGGACCGATGGAGTATTTTGATCAGTGGTCTTTGTTGTTTTTTGTTTTTTTTTTTGAAAAAAACCTCTTATAGCACTATATAAGAACCACTTCCTTTCCTTATAAATGACAACACGAAGTTGAAGTATTTAAAGTTACAAGTTAAGGGAGGAATTATTGGATATATTTTTGAATCATATTCAGAAAAGGAAACACATATTGTTGGGATTTGTTCATATTAATTTCAACAACACTTGTCACAATTATTCAAACTTGAGTATATAATGTGTTCTTTATTTTTTATTATTCATATGATTTCTGTGTGATTGGGTCGAATATTAGATCTTAAATCTAACATTATGATAGGAGAAAATATGATAGTTTAAACTTATAGAGCAATTGGTAATTAAATAGTTTCTTTAAGTACTTATGCACATCCGATTTTAAGAAACTTCACACACTGCATTGCAAATAATTTAAATAGGATACCAAATCCTGGGTCGTGCTTGATTTGTTGCATAAAATTTGGCGTGGGAGAATTTTTCTTCACCCCAAGAAAACCTGGCAAAGAAAAATATTGATGCAATTACACAATAGAATCTGTATACCCTTCTCAAGTAATTAATTAATTGCATCAATTCAAGTAGTTCTTTGCCATTGCAAATTGAGGGTGTGAAAGCTAGGTCTATCATATGGGAAATGTTCAAAATCATTTTTATTTAGTACTGCGGTGCATTTGAATCTCAAGCACTACTGCATTTGTGCCTCAAACACTGCGTTTTTGAATTAAATAAATTTAGTTTAAAATAAATTGCTTTAATGCAAGATTCACCAAACACACTAAATGAAGACACCCTCTATAATACTTGTGGGCCTCAAGTTGTCGTATCATGTCTAAATTAGGCTTTTACGGCCTAATTCTGAATTAACCTTTTGCTTCATTTCACAACATTCTTCATACCTTATTCATATTTTAAGGGTCTATAAAAAATATATGGATTATAATTTATTTATTTTTGTCGGTAACAATGGATTATAAAATTTTAAATTACTAGTAATATATGTTTAGATTGCCAAGAATACTCAAAGAGTCCTTTGTCCCTTGTTATGCAAGTTCAGTACATCGTCTCATGCAGTAAGTTTTTTAATCACTGTCAAGCTATCTGGTGATTAAATATGTTAGATAATCTAACTGCATCTATGTTTGTAGCAGTTAATAAATGTTACTACTACTCCAATATCAAACAAAATCGTATGCATAAAAACCCCCCTTTGAGCATTTGGAATATCAATTTATTTAGAAATTTTTTTTCAAAAAATACTCTCTGTTTCATAAAAAAAATCGTACTCATCAAAAGAATTATTCCAGAAAAGGTTTTTTTTTGGTTTTATTATTAAATTATGTATGATGGTAGTAAAAAAATGGCAATACGTTCTGAAGTCTGCATCATAATTTTATTACTGAAAATATGTATATATATATATATATATAGCAACAAAACAATATCGATTTTTAATAACCGTGCACATCAATGATCAATTATCTATGCATTTATATTAACTAGTTGATAACCCGTGGAATGCACGGGCTAGTTTGAATAATGATTTTAATAATTTGTCAGGTATTCATGTCAAAAAATAATGCATAATTCAGTAATTATTTTTACCCGTAAGCGCCTAATAATACTAATCAAATAGTGATATTTGAGTTTAATTAGAATACTAATTCCTAATAACTTTTTGTACTAAATTAAATTGATTATAGTAATATTTGAGAAAGAAAACATACACTATATATTTTAATTAATTAATTTAATAATGGTATTTTCAAATTTTTAATTGGCTATATCTAAAAATCGAATATCTTAATAAAATTATAATAATTAAATTATCTTACATAAAATTGGTCAAGATATATTATCTTAAACAATTTTTTTAATAAAAAATATTATAATAAGTTTGGTAGAACGAAAAATAAAAAATATTTTAGACTTACCTTCTCTTGTTAGAAAATAAAAATAAAAAAATTATTTATGTGTATCATCATTATGTGTATTTATATATAAGAATAGAAGAATAAATGAGTTATCAAATTAAGTGAGTTAACTCACTTAATTAATTAAGAGTGGACTCAACTATTTTTCCAATTGATTTAATTTGATGATGTCATCATTTAATAAATTTTTCAAATTGATTTGATTTGATGATGTCATCATTTATGTGTATTGAAGTATTGATTGGGTGTGTTTGGAACCCATATTAATTAATTGATTTGAAATTGATTGTCAAATTGATTAATTGGTTGTGATGCCTTTATATATAAGAATAGATTTACAGATTAATATAAATGCATAGAATTTACAGTTAATATAATTTACAAATTTATATTAATTTATATATTAATATAATTTACGGATTAATATAAAATTTGTAAATGAAACGTAAACTAACCAGAACCAATAGAGAACTATGAATACGATAAGGAAAACTAACCGGTGTAGATCAGGTGCTTCCAAAAGCCCAACTTTACTCCACTTTGAAAGGCAGTAGGTTCTTCGGCTAATGCTTCCAAAGGGGAAAAGCTTGGATCCCTAGCAAACATGGGGTACCTTTGAATTAGTAGTAGAGCAATATCTGAAAGATCAAGTAAAAATATTAATTGGTAGAAAAAAATAATTACAATTGTTTCAGTCGGATTTGGTAATCAGTAAATTATCTGAAATTTTATGGTTGGCTAAAAGAATTTCGACAATGGTGGTATGGGTTTGATGATTTCAATTATCCATACAAAATGTTTATTTTATACGGTATAGAATTAATCAGGATCAGATTGCTTCAAATGATAATTATTTAAATCACCAAACAATCTTGAAGATGTTAAAAAAGACACAAGCTTAGCATCAGGTTGGCAAGCTAACGGGTTTGGCTGCACATTATCTGTTTCCATGTTCAACGGGAAAAGTAGTACATCCCTACGGGCATGAAGAGCAGCAACATGGAGCGGCAGATTGTCGTAGACACTGGAAATGTTGGCCAAACCTGGATTTTTGCTGACAAGTATCCTGGCCCCAACAACATTGTCGACCCTTGCAGTTGCGTGGAGGGCTGTTTCCCCTATCCAGTCTCTCCGAGTTAGTGCCTCATCAGGCATCATTCCCATTAACCTACTCAATATTAAATTTGATTTCTTCCCTTGTCTAAATTCAGGGGTGGATCCAAAGCCATGACAGGGGGCACATGCCTCCACTGGATATATATATATAGGGAGCCCTTCCATAGCAACCGGTTGCTGTGAGTACTGTGCAACACCCCTTTTTGTACCGTTGATAAATTTATTGGAAGGCTGAGATGAAATATAAATATACCAAGCCGGCACAACTTGTACCGGCTTTTATTTTAATATGAGGACTCCACCATAGTCAACATGTTGTCAGTTTATTAAAATAAAATGAATTTTTAATATTAAATAATGCCCGACCGGCACAGTTTGTACCGGCTGTGCCATTTTTTATAAAATACTCTCAGCCGCTACAAGCTCTTACGGCTGTAAAAAAAAACAAAAATACCAACCGGGACAAGCTCTTACGGCTGTAAAAAAAAAAAAATACCAACCGTAAGAAGCTCTCCCGGCTTGTCCTTGCGGTTTTGTTCCTATTTTATATGTTTATTTTGTTTATTTTGTTTGACGCCATCCTCATAAATATTTTATAAATATTTTTATAATTCTTTTAATAGGATAATAAATAATATTTTGTAATTCTTATAATTCTTTTAACAAATAAATAATATTTTATAATTATTTATTTGTTATTTTATAATAGGATATAAAATAGGTTATAAATATTTGCTATTTTTATATAAAGAATTATAAACAAACAAATATCCTTGCTATTTTGTTCCTATTTTATATGTTTATTTTATATGTTTGTTGCTATTTTGTTTGTTGCTATTTTATTGTTTATAATTCTTTATATAAAAATAGTAAATATTTATAACCTATTTTATATCCTATTATAAAATAACAAATAAATAATTATAAAATATTATTTATTTGTTAAAAGAATTATAAGAATTACAAAATATTATTTATTATCCTATTAAAAGAATTATAAAAATATTTATAAAATATTTATGAGGATGGCGTCAAACAAAATAAACAAAATAAACATATAAAATAAGAACAAAACCGCAAGGACAAGCCGGGAGAGCTTCTTACGGTTGGTATTTTTTTTTTTTTTTTTACAGCCGTAAGAGCTTGTAGCGGCTGGGAGTATTTTATAAAAAATGGCACAGCCGGTACAAGCTGTGCCGGTCGGGCATTATTTAATATTAAAAATTTATTTTATTTCAATAAACTCACAACATGTTGACTATGGTGGGGTCCTCATATTAAAATAAAAACCGGTACAAGTTGTGCCGGCTTGGTATATTTATGTTTCATCTCAGCCTTCCAATAAGTTTATCAACGGTACAAAAAGGGGGTGTTGCACAGTACTCACAGCAACCGATTGCTATGGAAGGGCTCCCATATATATATATATAGAACCAGGATCCTATCAGGGATCCCGGATTTTACTAAAAGACGGACCTTTTTTTTTTTGCTTTTTTTTTTTAAAACAACTAATTTTTTTTTAATATTTTATGGAAATGAAAATTTTCCATAATATAATGTTTTAGGCGTGATTTGGATACATATACTAAAAAATGTATGTACAGTCTGCACAGACTGTACAGACATGTTTTGTTATACGTATCCAAATAATACCCAAAACACTGTATTATGTAAAAATTCAAGTTCCATAATTTTTTTTTATTTTTTTTAGTTGTTTTAAAAAAAAGCAAAAAAAAAAGTCCGAATTTTGTTAAAATGCGGGAGTTCGGACCTGATCCGGACTATATATATATATATATATATATATATATATATATATATATATATATATATATATACACACACACACACTATAATTATTAATATATTCACAAATTTTAAAGTTTAGTGGAACAAGATAGGTAAAGTACTACAGTTATATTAGTACACTACTATTATATTACTGAAAAAAAGAATATGCTACTATCTTGTTAAAATAAAATACTAATATAAGAACTTAAGTATTTTATTGTCTTGATCAATTTACTTCTCCTAAATACTAAGGTAAAAAATATAGGAGTTACAGTTACTAAAAAATGTGATATTTTTGAGCGTGATATTTTTTTAACTACTAAAAATAAGGCTATCATGCAACAACTTCAAGCAACGAAACTTCGAAAAATGTTATTGTAAATAATATTTAAGAATTATTTAATTTTGTGATTTATTTTATTAAACTTTTATTTTTGAGAAAAAAATTTCAAATTTGACCCCATTGAATTGAACCGAGTATTGAGTTGCTCTAATTTGATTCACAAAATTTATTGAGTATAAAATAAGGTTTGATTGAGGCTCATTTAGCTATCGAGTCGAACTCAATTCAGAGTCGAGCCCGAGTAGTTTGAACTTTTCAAACGAATATGTTCCGAGTATCAATAGAAAATTACATTTTGAGCAGGTTCGATTAATTTATCGAACTTTAAAATTTGTTCATATTTGACTCATTTATATTTTGAGTTGAGCTCAAATCAAACTTTTAGTCGAACGAATACAAATCGAGTTCGAACTCTTTGATCATTTTACGCCCTTAGCTAAAAATATATTCTCGTGATAGGGCCTACATTTTGGAAGGCTTTTAATTATTCGGTCTCAATTTTAATTGTTGTCGGAGCACCGTTATGCTACTAAGGAGTTTTAAAAAAATTTAATAAAAATTTTGAAAAAATATCTAAATAATAAGAGAAATAAGATGGATTAATTATATAAATATAAAATTACCAACTATTATTACTTCATCAGTTACACTGTTATTACGTTACGCCGTTATTTCTCATGAAAGAGGAGCCCGTAATTGCAGAATGAGTTTCAAGCTTCTTCCCCTTTCTCTTTCTTATAAAGATGAATAAGTCTTGGGGGATATTTTTATTGGACATGAATATTGGATAATTTTAATTATTTTTTTTGCTTGTGACTCTTAAAAAATGTATAGTATTTATTTCAACATGAATTTTTACAAAAAAAAAATAATATTTTAAGTGTAATTTAGATACATATACAAAAACAGAGTTATACAGACTGTCCAATTAAAAAAATATATAGCATTACTCTATAATGATTTATGCATACTCAATTTTATGCTTCTACAAGTAACCTAATTGATTCCTCTTATTATGTTTTTTTTTCATCTTCACAACGCAAGAGATAAAAATACAAATAAGAAATTAGATTATATATATCAAGGGAAGTGATGCTATGGTGACAAAAAATAAGTTCTACAAGTAACCAAATTGATTCCTCTTATTATGTTTCATTTTCATCTTCACTCCTTGTTGGAACTTTAGAGATAAAGATACAAAATTGATTCCTCATATTGAATTTCTTTTTCATATTCACTCCTTGTTGAAACTTTAGAGATATATAAAAATACACGCAAGAGATAAAAAATACAAAATTGATTCCTCTTATTATGTTTCTTTTTCATCTTCTCTCCTTGTCGGTACTTTAGAGATAAAGATACACGCAAGAGATAATAATAGAAGCAAGAAATTTGATTATATATCAAGGGAAGTGATGCTATGGTGACAAAAAATAGTTCTACAAGTAACCAAAGTGATTCCTCTTATTATGTTTCTTTTTCATCTTCAGTTCTTGTTGGAACTTTAGAGATAAAGATACAAGCAAAAAAATTGATTATATATTAAGGGAAGTGATGTTATAGTGTAGACCTGGCAAAATATGGTTATGGGTTGGTTTTGGTTTTCAAAATATGGTTAACCAACCATTTAAGAACTAAAACCATATTAACCATTTTTAATATGGATAATGTGGGTTGGAACCATATGGTTATGGTTAAAAACCATATTAACTATATTAACCATTTTAAGATATTTTGATTTTTAAACAAAATTTTTAAAATATAAAATTAATATATATTATAGATAGAGAGACGGATATAAGGGGTGGGCAGGGGTAGGGGTAGAGGGTGGGAGGTATATACATAATCGCTTAATATTAATTTTTTTGGGGAGTGGTGGGGGTGGGGGTGGGGGTGGGGGTGGGGGTGGGGGTAGGGTGGGGTGTGTGGAGGGTAGGGGTGGAGTAGGGGGTAGGGGTGGGTGGGGTGGAGTGTATACATAATCACATAATATTATTTTTTTGGTGGAGGTGGGGGTGGGGTGGAGGTGGAGGTGGGGGTGGGGTAGGTAGTGGGTGGGTGGGTGGGTAGGGTGGGATGGAGTGGGGGTAAAGGGTGTATACATAATCACATAATATTTTTTTGGTGGTGGTGGGTGGGTGGGTGGGGAGGTGGGGTAGGGAGTAGGGAGTAGGGAGTAGGGGGTAGGGGGTAGGGGGTGGGGGTGGGGGTGGGGGTGGGTGTGGAGTGGGGTAGGTGGGGTAAGGGTTGGGTTGGGTGGAGTAGGGGTGGGTGGGGTAGGGGATGGAGTGTATACATAATCACAATATATTTTTTTATGGAGGTGGGGGTGGGGGTGGGGGTGGGGGTGGGGGTGGGATGGGTGGGGTAGGCGTGGGTGGGGTGGGGTAGGGGTAGGGGGTGTATACATAATCACATAATATTTTTTTGTGAGTGGGTGGGGGTGGGGGTGGGGGTGGGGTAGGGGTTAGGGGTAGGGATAGGTGTGGGGGTGGTGGGTGAGTAGGGTATGGGGTGGGGTGAGGTGGGGATAGGGGGTGTATACATAATCACATAATATTTTTTTTGGGTGGGTGATTGGGTGGGTGGGGGTGGATGGGGGGTTGGGGGTGAGGGTGAGGGTGAGGGTGAGGGTGGGGTGGGGGGTGTATACATAATTACATAATATTTTTTTTTGTGGGGTGGGGGTTGGGGTGGGGGTGGGTTAGATTGGGGTGGGGTAGGGGTGAGGTTGGTGGAGTAGGGTAGGGGTGGGTGTGGGAGTGAGTGGTTGGGTGGGGTACAGGGTGGGTGGGGTAGGGGTGTATACATAATTACATAATATTTTTTGTGGGTGGTGGTGGGGGGTGGGGGGCATGGGTGGGGGTGAGGGTGGGGGTGAGGGTGGGTGGGGTGGGTAGGGGGTGGTGGGTGAGGTGTGTGGGGTGAGTGGGGTGGGTGGGTGGGTGGGGTAGGGTGGGTGGGTGGGGTAGGGTGGATGGGTGGGTGGGGTAGGGTGGGTGGGGGTAGGGGTGTATACATAATCATATAATATTTTTTGTTGGGGGTGGGGTGGGGTGCGTGGGGATTGTTAGGGGTGTGGTGGGGTGGGGTGGGGTGGGTGGGGTGGGTGGGTGGGTGGGGTGGGGGTGGGTGCCCTGGGAACATTCTAAATTATGATGATGCAAAATTGTAAATTAAGAATGAGTTTATGTGATGTTTAAGATTTAAAATTCAATTATTATCTTTGCGAGCCTAACTTTTGATTTGAAACAAAATATGGGTTGAAAAATGGTTAACCAGATTGGAACCATAACTAACCTGAATAAATATGGTTCCAAACTTTAACCAACCTGAATAAATAAAAATGGTTAACCAACCAATTTGGTTCCAATTAATATGGGTTGACCCGACAGTTAACCAACTATATTACCAGATCTACTATAGTGACAAAAAATAATTATACGAGTAACCAAATTGATTCCTCTTATTATGTTTCTTTTTCATCTTCAGTTTTTTGTTGGAACTTTTTAGGGATAAAGATACACGCAAGAGATAACGATACAAGCAAGAAATTTGATTATATATCAAGGGAAGTGATGCTATGGTGACAAAAAATAGTTCTACAAGTAACCAAATTGATTCTTCTTATTATGTCTCTTTTTCATCTTCAGTTCTTGTTGGAACTTTAGAGATAAAGATACAAGCAAGAGATAATGATACAAGCAAGGAATTCGATTATATATCAAGGGAAGTGATGCTATTGTGAGAAAAAATAGTTCTACAAGTAATCAAATTGATTTCTCTTATTATGTTTCTTTTTCATCTTCACTCCTTGTTGGAACTTTAGTGATAAAGATACACACAAGAGATAAAGATACAAGCAAGAAATAAAATGTTATTATAGTTAGTTTATGTCCCACCATACATGGGTGGGTTCCATAGTTATAACCAATTACTATCATACACTTCATTTTGTATTTAATTTTTGTCACCAAAATATTATTGTATATTAGTTAGACAAAAAGAGAGGTGAGGGCTTTCTCGCGCTCTTTCGTGAGGCAGTTATCAAAACGACGCCGTTTTGTATATTCAAATACACTTCCTCTCATGTTATGTACAAAAGTGTATTTTACAATTTTTCAAATCATTGTTATTACAAAGGGATATCTCAGCTATGGCATTTGCCATAGTTGGATTTTTGAGATTTTTTTTTGTTATATATATACATTACATATTTTCCTAATTGTAACAAAAAATTTTAAATATATTAAGATATAAGAAGATATTTTCCATATAATAAGAAGTGTTTAAAAATACATGAGATATATTACAAGTTTTTGGAGTGATTGTATCGTAAAATTATGGATATGATTTACATGATCATAGGAAAAATGCCTACAGATTAACAAGTAATTGAAAGGGATCATCTCCTTAAAAATTTTATATTCTCCTTCAGTGTTTTGTATATGAAAAGTCTAGCATATATTTTTAGTATTTTTAAAATAAAAAAAAGGATCGATCTTCTCTTGCTCAATTTATTCCCTCGCCTCTTTCTTTTACAAACTTTCATTTGTTTCTGTAAGTTTAAAGTATACATATATATTTTGTATTTTATTATTCTTTAGAGTTTAGAGATGCAAACTAAACTTCTTTAATTTAGTGAAATTTTGATACACATATTTTGGACTGTCAAACTCAGATAACACTTTTATTCTTTGTATTTACTAGCATCCTTAAGTATTTCTTCACCACTTTAATGCTTCATAGTGATCTAATCAAATAAATTTTAAGTTTTGATTGGTTGTTGTAGCTAAGTTTATATATGATTCCTTGTTTTGTAAATGTTGTTCCATGTTTCAATTAATATGGATAAAAAATTTAAATGAACTAAACATTTTCAAAATAAATCTCAAGGGGTCCACTTGGATTTTTTTAATATATTTATTGCCAAAGTTGATTAGGGTTTTTGGATCTGCTCCTGTTAGAGCGTGAGTTAGCTCTCACCTCCCATGTCCACTATTAGTTAAATTATTATAGTTAATTTAACATTATTGATAATGTCATCAAAACATTATTGGTATGTTTTGATCACTATCATTGGACCGAGAAGCAAGGCGGCCATATGGAGGAGGGAATAGGTTGAAGATTATTCTAGTCCAATATTTACATTTACATGCTAAAATGTACAGTAAACTGATACAATGTTTAATATACAAGACATAATTAGTACAGCAAAATCAAATTTGATTTGTTAAATCCATTGATATGTAGATTGTCTGGCTTTACAACATGCCGTTATAGTTGACCTAATCTTTTCTGATAAACATAAGGATGAAACACAGATCTTGGAGATTAGACTCAAAAAGATCGAGACCTCAAGGTCAAAAAATAAACCGGCCAGGGAAAAAAATAAAATACAATTAAAATAAAATTTAAGACCCAAAAATATTAACCAAACTTTATAAATCAAACTTGAAAGATGCTGACCATAAAGACAATGCCAATGGAACAAAATGATATAAAAATGAGAATGCTAAAACACATAAAATAGCATGTTCTGCAACTAAAATTTGCAACTTAGTTCACTTACCAGATGCACTTTTTGAAAGAGAAGTTATTAATACACCATATATCAAAAAAGTCTAGCAATCCTTGCACTATACATTTATATTAACACACTTAGTTTATATTGTTCTGCGCACAACTTATACAACACCCAAAATAATATTTTTACCAATATTACAATGTAATATGCGCTTGCATGCATTTAATTATTTATGTTGGATCTATGTAGTATTTTTATATAATTATTTCCCAATTGTCAAAAAATTTAAAGAAAAAAAAAACAATTTCAGTTGATATTTATGCATTAAATATAAAATGTTTAGTTTTTTAAAAATCCAGTTCAACTTGGGTTTGACAATTAATAACTTTCATAAGAATATTAATCACAACTTCTCACTTTTTTAAAGTATGAGAAACTTCTCTGACCCTCTAGATTAGAGAATAAGGTAGACTGACAAGTCTTTGCTTTAGAATCTATTGCCATTTTTTTTCCTGTTTATTACAATCTGGATTCCCGTCTAATCATTTTATCAACTTGTTTCAATGGTTTCTAAAAGTTACAAAATTGATTCCTCTTATTATGTTTCTTTTTCATCTTCACTCCTTGTTGGAACTTTAAACATAAATATACACGCAAGAGATAAAGATACAAAATTGATTCCTCTTATTATGTTTGTTTTTCATCTTCACTTCTTGTTGGAACTTTAGAGATAAAAGATATACGCAAGAGATAAAGATAAAAACAAGAAATTTGATTATATATCAAGGGAAGTTAGACAAAGAAAGTTATAATTAGTTAGAAACAAAATAATATTTGTTGTCAGATTATAATTAGTATATATCCCACCATATATGGATGAGTTCAATAGTTATACTCAATTACCATCATACACACTATTTTGTATTTAATTTTTGTCATCAAATTATTAGTTAGACAAAAAGGAAGGTGGGGGCTACCTCACGCTCTTGCGTGAGACAGCCATTAAAACGACGTCATTTTATATATTTAAATACATTTTCTCTCATGTTATGTACAGAAAAATATTTTTATAATTTTTTAAAATATTATTATTACAAAGGGATACCTCATCCAAGAGCGGATCTAATGTTACACCATCTATGGCATTTGCCATTTGCAATAGGTGGATTTTTGAGAATTTTATTTATTTACTAGTTGATAGCTCGTGCAATGCACAGGCTAGTTTGTTTTTCGATTGTATAATTTTCTAAAATTGGAATGAGAAAATTTTTTCATAATAATAATATTTTTTTCCATATAAACTTTTCGATTCTTTTTTGCATAGCATAGCAATTACATGTATAAATATGTTGTTATTGTTATTTTATTACTTCCACTTTTATTGTGATAATCCATTTTATTTAAGGTTATTCAGTTGTTGCTCAATTTTTTGAATCTTTTCTTTCATGGCTTCGATCTTTGTTTGTAACGTAACAATAGATTTTTCGATCTTTGTATTCTTGGCATATCCATAACAACCATTGTCACTACTGCTATCATCGCTTATTTCAATAATTGGTCGTTTGTTCTACCTTTTGTTTTTTGTTGGTATAGATCTGCAAATAAATAAAAACACATAAAATTTTAAAATAACATGCAAAATAGGAAGAATATATTAGTTTAAAAAATCAGACTAATGACTTTACCTAGTATCCATTATTTAGTATTTCGTATGACATTGTTTGTGTATTGGGTTTTTTGTTTATGTGATAGTGGTATTTATAGGTGTTTTATATTTAATGAGTATTTTTTTTGTCATCAATGCTTATCCGTTATACTCCTATGTTATAAAATTTTAGTTTTAATTTGGTGACTTTTGGAGTCTGTGTTAATTTTAGTTTTAATTTGGTGACTTTTGGAGTCTGTGTTACAACCAACTGACCGCACCAATTTTTATAGTTTTAATATTTTATGTTTTAAATGTTGGTGACTTTTGGAGTCTATGTTTTTTTTTATTTGAGGCACCGCTTGACATTCTTTCATTATTATTCATTGAATGTAGATAGATTTCAAGTCCGTTTGTTTTTCTTTCTTTTCGTTTTTCTGTCTTTCCATTTTCCATTTTCTATTTTTCGATCCTAATTGATTTGAAATTGATTGTCAAATTGATTTCAATTGATTAAGTTAAGGGGTTGATTTGAAATTGATTGTCAAATTGATTTCAATTGATTGAGTTAAGGGATTGTCAAATTGATTTCAATTGATTGAGTTAAGGGGTTGTGTTGTATTTATATATATAATAGATATGCATTACATATTTTCCTAATTGTAACCAATGTATTAAATATATATTACATTATTAGAAGATATTTTCCATATAATAGGAAGTGTTTAGAGCATTAACAACAGTTTATCTAATCAATAAATTATTATCCAACAGATTTTTTATCCTTATTTGACTCTATTTTAATCCCTATATATGTCGTTTTGCTTTCTTTATTTTTTTAAATTCTTTGCCCCATTCTCTCTTTCCACTTGCTTTGCCTTTTTTTCTTTTAAACTTTTTTTCCCCATTCTCCTCTCTCTTTCCACTCGTTTTGTCTTCTTTTTTTATAAATTATTTGCCCTATTCTCCTCTCTTTCCAGTTTAAGGTATTTCATTGTTTAGAGAGTACAAAGAACACAGTTAAATTGAAGAGAAAGACATATTTAGAGAGAGACGGTATGAAGAGGGAGAGAGTGCCAACTGAGTTATCTTCCATAATCGATCACTGAACTACCCAAAAGAAGAAAAGAGGTATTGTCTTTTTTTTTAAGTAATTTCTACTTTCAGTTGATGGTACTTTTTATTTTGAGTTTAATTGAGTTTCTTTTACAATTTTTTATCAATTTGAGTTTTTTTTTTTTGTGTTTCGTGTCTAAGTAAGGTTTAATTGGATTTTATTTATCTTCATGTACTGTTGTGGAATATGAAACTGTGAGAAGTGCACTTTCATATTTGTAGAATGATCATAATAAATGGCTTTCTTTTACAATTGATGGATATTAGTGAGTCATTCTGGGATATATGAATTATTAAAGTTATGGTCTTTCTAAAGACATCTTGATAAATAAGTACATGTTTCAGCATTAATTTGTTGTTGACTTGTTTGTGGTTACACTGAATATATGTTACCTTTACATATGATTTCTGGTCTAATTGGGTTTTTCTTGATTTCTTTAAGTATATACATTAATAAATGTTTAAAAAATTTCCATTTTCAATTTTTATAGTTGTGTGCAAGTTCTCTATCAATAGAATCAGAAATAGATATTAGCTCTACAAGTATAGATATTGACGTAGATGATTAGTCTAACAACAAAATGGACGATGAAGTTGAAGAGAATGAAAAGCAAAATAATTAAATAGTGGAAGAGTCCAAATTACATATGGTGTTTGACAATGTTGATGAAGTCTTATATTAACCACTCACTTATTTTTCATGAGACGCAAGAGAGTCATCTTGTAAATATTAATTTGAATGTGAGTAATGATTCTTTTTTATTCATATTCTTATGATTATTATTTTTACTTTATTAGTTAGCATTTTTGAATCTTGGCTTGTAGGAATCCAAATGGAGAGATGAACTTCTGAATCTTGGCGCAATGTGCAATTTTGAGAATATAGTTGTAAGCACTTCCAAATGTTGGCCAAGTCATTACTCTTAACGCGGTGTAGAGATTTGTCATTATAGACTAAATTTGTGTATTTTAATTAATATGGTACAATTTGCGTATTGTGATGAATACAATATTATAGATGCATTTTGTATTAAGGTGAAACATCTAAAATTTATGGATGTATTCCAATTCTGAATTTCTATTTTTATTTTTAATAATTTCTCTCAGTAGACACTAAATATTTATCAAACACACAATATATGTTAGGCTAAGAGAAGCTATTAGAACAAACCAAATTGATAAACATAATAATAATTGAATTTTATTTCATAAACACAATAATCAAGATTTACATGTTGATCCAGGAAAGATCTCTTCATGTTCAGGCTAAGAGAAGCTATTAAAACAGATTTACATGTTGGTCCTCTATGCTTCAAAAAATGATTAGAATCTTCTTCTCCATGTTCTGAGAGTTGCCAATAAAGATCTCCCTGAAGCTTGTGTGTTATAACATGAACATTTCGAAGATGGCAAACGATTATGATATGGAACCATATACATAAACCTAACAAATCTTTTCTTTTTCTGATTTACAGAACCTAATTAGATGAAATTGAAAAACCAACAGAGCATTAACTCACCAATGTCTTCTAGTTCTCTCAAAATTTATTTAATTTATGTCAATATAATTATAAATATTAAAAAAGATCTATTAATTATAAAATTTATTATTTTTAAAATTTAAATGAATCATATTAAATTTAAATTTAAAAATATCACAAATTAACTTTTTAAATGTTAATATTGATCTTATGTACATTTGCAACTATAATTCATTCAATACTCACTCCATAAATTACTTAAAATTTAAAATAAAATAAAAATTATTTTATAGTGGAATATAATTGATAAATTATACTCTCTTTTATAAATTATAAGATTATTATTAATTTGATGTTTTGACTGTTGGAACTTTTAAACTTTAACTTTTAAATTTCAAATTTCATTATTTAAAAAATCAATATAAGGAACATATTCGGTACATAGTGAAAAAATCTATTATATATATTAAATCACAGTGCATGACACAATAAATTGACATATGACATTCTATAAAATTGACACATGTCCATCCTAATTAATGCTTCTTATTGCCCTTGACAAAAATACCCTTAACAATTACTTTGATCACCTTATTTTATGGATATTATCAACAATCACGTTATTTTAGAATCCATTAATTAATTAGATAACTCTCTTAGGCAACAACCAGATTAGATCAATTTAAGGCCAACTTGCTTTTTATGAAAAATTAGTTTTAATTATTAGAAAAGTAAATTTCCTTTAATATTAGACTCTTATTTATTTTACCTACTTTTCATAGTTCAATGCAATTAAAAATTATTTTCATATTCATTTTAAAACTTCAATCTATTAGTTTCCAAAAAAAAATTCCAATTATTTGAACCACACTAATTGATTCTAAAGATATGAAAATTTATTTGCTTAACCAGTTTATGGAAAACTCAATCAATTTAAAATTCATGTGAATATTTATTTTTATCTTTAAAATAATATTTTTGTAGTAATTGATATTTTTTAACGTAGTTGATCAAGAAATCAACTATTACATTATCAAATTAATTTACATGAATTGAAATTGTTTTCACTAATTGATTAGTAAAAGATTCTAAACTGGGTTTTTTTTATGGGATACTGGAAGTATAATTAATTTTGTCATGAAACTTGAATTGGTTTAATTATGAGTTCATATGAGGTTGTGCAGATGTGGTAAAATTTTGAATGGAATCTATCTATTATTTATTATCTATTATTTGTTATCTACATAGCACCATTGAATGACATGTGCCTTTCCCACATTGTAACACATGTTCTATATAATTAATATGCATCCCACACTAATTTAATTATATTGCAACATAATATTATACCATTTATAAGTATATTACAACATAATATTATATTGTTTAAAACATTTAAAATAATTATATCCTAAAATTACTACCTCTCTAATATTATACCATTCATAATTATACCATACATTATAGCATACATATATGGTATAATATTATAATACACGTATATAACAAAATAATTACATATCTAAACTGTGCGGATATTATCATTACTAAAATTAATTATTATCTACTAAAATCACTACTTTTAAATCCTACATTATTATTTTGATTTTATAATCCCCTCAATCACTATACATCTAAACTGTTCTAATAATGCTAACTGTTCTAATATTATTATTACTAAATTAATTATTATCACTAAAATCACTACTTTTTTTAATCTCAAATTAATATTTTAAATGTATAACCCTCTAAATCACTACAAATCTAAACTATTTTGCTAATGTAAACTGTTATGATATTATACTTTCTAATTTAATTATTATCTCTTAAAATCACTACTTTATGATATTATCATTACTGAGCTATTATTATTACTCTCCGTTATTTATCCAATTTTTCTTATCAAATATCCGATCAATCCCTTTACAGCAATTGTTGATATCACATATCCTAATTTATTGAAAAAATTTGACACTGGTTTTTATTTCCAAGATCAAGTCATCCTTGCTCCTACACTTGATGCTATAAATAAGGTGAACGAATATGTGATGTATTTATGGTCAGGTGATGAAATACCATATCTAAATGTCCTATGTAAGGTTGATGAAAACTCAAACAACTATGAAGGCATTTACACCCTATAATTTTTGAATAGCATTACATCTTATGGAATGTCAAACCACAAGATAACGTTGAAGATTGGGGTCCATGTAATGTTGCTCCGAAATATAGATCAATGATTTGGTTTATGCAATGTCACGAGATTAATAGTAACTCAATTGGGAAAATATCTAATAGAAGCAAAAGTAATTTCAATCAGCAATTTTGGGCACAAAGTTTTCATACATCGCTTGGTCTTAACACCGTCAAACATTAGATTACCTTTTAAATTCCAACAAAGACAATTTTCTTTGGTTGTTTGCTTTTTCATGACAATTAATAAGAGTCAGGGACAATCTCTCTCACATGTTGGACTATATTTGTCACGTCCAGTTTTTAGCCATGACCAATTGTATGTAGCAATATCAAGAGTTACAAGCAAGAGTGGAGTAAAAATATTAATTTGTGACAAAGATGGACAAATATACAATACTACAAAGAATGTAGTTTTCCAGAAAGTTTTTCACAATTTAATGTATAAAGGTTTGACTGTTTCTGACTATTATCTTTGTTGTTCATTATTAGTGTAAACCCTGATTATTTTATTATTATATCTCATGAAATTTTTACTATAATCTATTTGAATCTTTTTAGGTAAATCTATGATTTGCATTTACAAAGTTATCTCGATCGAGCCAAATTCCAGTTGCAAAGACAAAAATAAACCGACAAACTCTCAACACTACCCCCAACAAAATTGTTTAGTTTTTATGTATATTTATTTTTTTGTCTGTGTATATATATTCATGTATAACCATTGAAAAACTTTTAAATAAGAGTATAATAGGTTTGTCTTTTACTTTTTGGATGACAGTATTTGAAATTCTATGTAAGTCCATTTCATATGTATTTTACTCTAATTTTTTTCATTTTTATTTAATATAGGAGTTAAATTCCTTTATGCTCTGTTAGTTTTCAATCCGACAAACACATGAATTTTTAGCTAAGTGTAAGACTTTTTTTTTTATCTCGGGCACTACTATTTTCTATAAAAGAGTTGTGGAAAGATAATTATTTATTTGGTTGATAGTTTATGCAATATTGAAATCAACTATTAAGTATGTCTAAATTCTTATATTTCACTATTGTCCAGATTCATGTCGTAAATATTTATAAGATTGCAACGACTGTTAAAAAGATCATTTAAGTGCTAATTTTTGTTTGTGTGAATATATTGCACATTCAATAAATATAACTGGATTGAAGACCTAAACTGGAAGAAGCTTAAATGTGATAATCCTGGTACCTATGGTTCAATAGTAATGTGACAATGAATTTGGTGTATGCAGTTCTTGGCGGAGTTAAATTTTTGTTGGCATGCTTCTTGCATTATTTCAGGTGCATCATGGATTTTATTCTGTTTAACACAACAAAATTTTGCGCCCTACAATTCTAAATACTGTTGAAAGTGCAAAGGAGTTCTATGAATACCTTCAGATTATGGGACAGTGCATTTAATGAGAGGGGCCATGGCTTCATTTTGTGGATTATATCCCACGGTGTTTATATTTATGGCTTCTTCATTTATTGCATTCTATTATATGTATTGTGGCTTTGCATGATTTGTTAAGTACTAGCATCCGATAAATCATTTTCATCATCATTAATATATAATTTTTGCATTATGGTAATATACTGTGAGTGCCTATACAATTATCAAAAATTGATAAAAAAAAAAAACTAATGAGGTAATGTATTTGTTCTTTAACTATAACATTGTGTTATGTATGACACGGTGCTATACTGCTATATTTTTGGACATGGTGTTTGTTTGACATGAAGATCCAATATAATTATTAATTCTCGTGATTTTCAGTTTTCGCATGTAACATGTGCTTTCCCTTTATGTCTGAGAACCGAAACTGAGACATTCTTTCAATGTTTTCCCTTTCGTTTGGATGTTAGAATTCTGGTGCAAGTAAGCGTATACGATACATGGACTCTTCAAAATGCATCAAGTACACGTGTCAGATATTTGATCAGGCTTGGTGAAGTTTGTGTAATGTGTAACAGACTTCAAATATACCACTAGCAATCATATCAATATAACAATTCGATGGCATTGTGCATGACACTTTCTAAATATTTGTTAGTGTTTTAGAATGAAAGAGTTACCAATTTTTAACCATATTGGTTACATTATAAATATTTTTATCAAGACATTAATATATACACACACACACACACACAATTGTTATGTAATATTTTGGGGTTTAGTGATCAGATTAATTATATACTTGGATATGTATTTGCACATAAAATTTTTATGCAGAACTATATAACATATGCTATTAAAATTTGATAATTGCACAACAATCTACCATCTTTTTATTATATTTTAATTTATTAATTGCATGTATAAATTTATTATTAAAAAAATGAATAATCCCGCTACAAAGCACAGGTTTGTATCTAGTTGAATCTCTATTTTGCAGAATGACCCAATAGTATTGCAGAGTAGAGATAAAGATAAAAAAGCTGTTGCGAATGCTCTTAAAAATAGATGAGATATATTATAAGTTTTGGAGTGATTGTATCCTAAAATTATGAATATGATTTACATGATTATAGGAAAATGCTAGATTGACATATTTAATTAAGCCTACAGATTAACAAGTAATTGAAAGGGATCATGATCTCCTTAAAATTTTCGCTTCCCCTTCATTGTTTTGTATATGAAAATTCTAGTATATATTTTAAGTATTTTTAAAATAAATAAAGTATCGATCTTCTCTTGCTAAATTTATTCCTCGCCTCTCTCTATTACAAACTTTCATTTGTTCCTGTAAGATTAAACACACATATATATTTTGTATTTTATTATTCTTTAGAGTTTAGAGATGCAAAACTTCTTAACTTGGTGAAATTTTGATACACATATTTTGGACTGTCAAACTCAAACAACACTTTTATTCTTTGTATTTATAAGCATCCTTCAGTATTTCTTCACTTTTTTTTGTACTATATTCGACTGAAATTTAATATTTTTGCCTTTAATATTTAATACTATCATTGGACCGAGAAGCAAGACGGCCATACAGAGGAGGTGATAGGTGTCTTAAATAACATGACATTTGACATTTTAATAATAATTAATTGTCTAGCTAATCACGTGAGATTTATTCTACTAATATTATGATGACACATCATTTGAGAAATTTTTTAATATAAAAAATTTAAAACCTCTCATCACCCCCTTTTGAGATAACATCATAATTTAACCAGAAGTCTTAATAATGTACACTGTGGGCAAGGAAATCGTGCCTTGCTAGTTAGGGTTTCGTGTTGGCTGAGGAGGAGAGAAATCCACGAAGAGCACGAAATTGATTGATTGATTGAAGATGAGAGAACGACAGGTGGACGATTACTCCAATGACGCGTGGCAGAACCCCTAGAATCCAGAAACCTTATTAGGGTTATTGGGATTCCAAGAGTCTTCTTCCTCAGTGTTGAGAGAGTGTCCAAACCCCTTTAGTGCTTTTAGGTGGAATCTCCAAGCCTTTAAGTCACCAAAAGGGTCTCTTTGATCTTCCAAGAGTCCAAGTCTTGAGTTTGAAGAGAAGTGTCCCAAACCCTTTTTAGTGCTTTTAGGTGGAATATCCAAGCCTTAAGTCACCAAAAGAGTCTGAGTCATGTGTTTGGAGAGAGGTCCCCTCCTTCATAGAATGGAAGGGCTATTTATAGAGCTTTCTAGAATTTAAGTAATCACATGCCAAGCACATGTCTTTAGGAAAATTCCAGAAATACCCTTTAGTCATTAGAATAATGCCCATATCGCCCTGTCTTTCTAGCCACCAATCCAATCCCTCAATCAATTCCCAAAATGAGCCGCCTCCATGAGCCTTCTGCCTCGGGACCCGTCGAGGCTTCTCCCGGGTTTAATCCCTTTATTTCTGACTTATCCGTTTAATTAGGTTATGTGAACCCTAATTTGCACATTTAATGAGGCCGTGGAACCCTAATTGTGCATTTAATTAGGTCATGTGAAACCTAATTTTGCACATGGGCCCACATTTGCCCCCTGCGCGAGAGTCGCATTCCCAAATAGACGATCGCGCAAGAATACTTCCATACTGAAAAATCTTCTGAAAATCTTTCCATAGTTTGCCCAATATTTGCTTCCTTATTTTTTTTCTGGAAATTAAGACAAGAAAGATCATCAAATATTACCAAATAAAATTTAATTTAATAAAATCCTTCTTTTCGTAAACCAAATCTTTCCTTTCTAACAAATGAAATGAAATCATAATTTTATTTTGGAAATAAAATCAAATCTAAATTTTATTTTGGAAATATGATCAAATCATAATTTTATTTTGAAAATAAGATCAAATCTTAATTTTATTTGAAAGCAAAAGATTTTATTTATTTATATATATATATATATATATATATTATCATCTATATATATATATAATCCATTTTTGAAAATTACCCCTTGTTGGGAATAAAATTAAATCTTCTTTATATTTGATTTTGAAGATAAGACCCTTCCTTATTATCATTAAAAAGGAAGATCAAACATATATTTCGAAATTTCCCTTTGTTGGGAATAAAATCAAAAATCAAATCTATTCTCTATTTAGGAAATAATATTTTTATATGTTTCCATTTAGAAATAAATTCAAAGATACTTATCTTTTTGGAAATCAGCTTGAATCTTTCCCTTAATGGAAAAAGAGTGATTGCTTCCTTTTCCGTTACAAGCATAATTTAGGGCTATACATGTATTCGTATGTATGCATCTCCCAAGCCAACATGGCCGAACCCTAGGTGGCCTAAGGCAATATGGCCGAACCCTATTGGAAAAATGAAGTTTAAATGAAAAAAATGAAATTTTTTGAGGATCAACTACTATTTTGATCATAACTTTTCACTCATTTGGAGTTTCGGGACCCATAATATATCAAAACGAACCTAGCGAGGAGCCCTACAGAGCTAAGATGGCCGAACCCTAGGTGGCCTAAGGCAACATGGTCGAACCCTATGGGAAAAATGAAGTTTAAATGCAAAAAATGAAGTTTTTGGAGGAGCAACTACTATTTTGATCATAACTTTTCACTCGTTTGGAGTTTCGGGGCCCATAATATATCAAAACGAAGCTAGCGAGGAGCCCTACAAAGTCATCATGGCCGAACCCCAGGGAGCCGAACCCTAGGGTGGCCGAACCCTAGGGGGTTTTTGGAAGAGCAGTTACTATTTTGATCATAACTTTTGACTCGTTTAAAGTTTCGGGGCCTATAATATATCAAAACGAAGCTACCGAGGAGCCCTATAAAGCCAACATGGCTGAACCATAGGTGGATGAACCCTAGGGGGCCGAACCCTAGGGGGGGCGAACCCTAGGGGTTTTTTGGAAGAGCAATTACTATTTTGATCATAACTGTTGACTCGTTTGGAGTTTCGGGGCCCATAATATATCAAAATGACCGTATCGATGAGCCCTATAAAAGTCATCACTATGCTATGACATATGTCGTTATAAGTCCAAAAAGGCTCCGAAGGATACCTTTTGGCCGTCCGAAGTTTTTTCGAAAATTTTCGGGAATTTTCTTCTTGCATAAATGTACTCCCTAACTCTTTCTGACATTGTTTCATCTTCTTTTCAGGTGTTTTGAAGCTTTACTCTTGGACATTCCTCTTTGCCGTGGTGAACACTTCGAGCTTAAGCACTTTATTTGACGCCCCTTCCCTGCTTCTTTAGATCCCTTATGCTGAACTCTTTTTTTTCCTTGCAGGCCCTCCCTGTTGAACATTCTGCAGACTTGGGAACAACCATGGAGGCCCCATTTCTCAATGATTGGGAAAGGGCTCCCCTCCTTTGGTCTTTTTGTCGTCTTTTGGAAACAAGTCCAAACTTATGCCCGTACAACTTTTTCTCCACCATAGAAGGAAGGCTTGTTTTTATATCCAACGGCTTGTGGAAGTTGGGATGACTTCTTGTCTGATTCATCTAACCACCTTCAAGAATAGCAGGCCCTACCTGTTGAACATTTTGCAGACTTGGGAACAACCAAGGAGGCCTTGTTTCTCAATGATTGGGAAAGGGCTCCCCTCTTTTGGTCTTTTCGTCGTCTTTTGGAAGCAAGTCCAAACTTATGCCCGTACAACTTTTCCTCCACCATAGAAGGAAGGCTTGTTTTTATATCCAATGGCTTGTGCATATTGGGATGACTTCTTGTCTGATTCATTTAACCACCTTCAAGAATAACAACATTGGATCGATTAGCTACTTGGGAATGTTGATTATGTGGATAGCTGTCATTCTTCTTGCATCCAGCTATGTAGGAACATTCGTATCCAATAGGACCATGGTGTTCTTCTGTCTAAATATTCATCACTGCTTGGGGTGAATGCACTTTTACTCTGGAGGATGTCTATGTCATCTATCGGTAAGTATTTGCCCCCTGTGTATGAGTCACGCCTTTGGTGAGATGATCGCGCAGAATATTGTAAGTGTTAAAGTCTTGATTCCAGTGTCTGAACACTTCGCGGGGCTTGTTGTTTTGCAATCCTCGAAAATATAAGTCCTAGGAGAGGGAACCTCTATAGAGGGCAGGCCTTAGAGGAGCTCTCCTAGGATATTTTTGTAAATCTTCGATCTAATCTTTTTTTACCATCTCTTGAAATTTCTCTTTCGTTTGGAATCAAAAAGTCATTGAGAACCAGACATTTCTTGAAGGCCTGATAGCTTTGAAGTCCTCATAGCCTCGAAGACCTGCTGATAGCCTCGAAGACCTGCTGATAGCTTCGAAGGCCTGATAGCATCGAAGACCTGATAATAGCCTTGAAGATCTACTTGTTAGGTTTGTAATATTCATGAAGCAATCAAATTGCACAAAATATGCGGAAGCGTGTAAAATCAGAGTTTTTAAAATTTTACAAACCATAAACCCGGATCACCCTTTATGCACAATTATTAATTAAATGAAAAAGAAAGAATAAGAACCATACCCTTGAAGATCGAGCTTCCTCAGGTACAAGTTCACCTCCAATCCTTTTCGCGTTCAACTTGAATCCACCGGGTTGGGTTCCTTCCTTTGATCAACGTTAGCCACCCAAGTGTTTGGCCTCTAGAGGTGATCCACCAAGGAAGAAGAAGAATTCAAGAAGATGGGTATTTGGCAAAACCCTAATTTTTCTATCTTTCATAGAAAAGGAGCGTACTCTCCAACAATTGGAATAACGTATCTTTGATATCTGATATAAGACTCCTCTTATAAAGATATCAAGTAACCCTATTAAAAATAAGGTATTATTTATTTAATTAAACTCTTTTAATTAAATGGGCTCCCTAATCTTATTAGGGATAATTAATTAAACTCTTTTAACTAATTTTCCCTCCTAATCCTATTAGGAATAAATGAGAGTACTTATATTAATTAATTCCCAAACTCCTTTAGGAATTAAATAATAATAATAATAGTAATAATAATAATAAGACTCCTCTTATTAATTTATATTTAATATTTCCAAAATATTAAATAATAAATATTAAGCTATTTAATTTATTCCATCACCATAGATTAAATTAAATATACTTAACTTATTATTACGATTATGCCATTAACTTCTTAAATAATTATTCTTCCTTTTATGGTGTGACCCTTTAGGTTCTCCATATTAAACCGGTTGTGAATAAATCAATTAGAACAATTCTAATCTTATTTAAATAAATAAATTAAACTAATAATTTATTTAAATAAATAATATTTATTCTACAATAGGGATAAGCCTCCCTAGCGATCAACGACTTTCCAGATAATATAGATTTCAACATTAATCATAAAAGAACCTTTGAGTAAATAGTTACCGTACAATTCAATCCTTCCACCATACAATGTCCCAATTAAATATAAGACATGGAATTACTGTCAAGTCTTATTTTATTTAATTATATGTATTTCGACTCTTAAATGCACAACTCCAAATAATGCAAATTAGAAACTCCTTTCTAATTTCATTCTGCCTTGGCCAAGGACTACTGAGTTGTCATTTATCGAATCACATAGGACATTTCTCTTCTTTTACTAGAAGTGGTAGATTCTTTATTGATCATACATTATCTCCATGTACAACTTATTATACCCAAGCATACCCTTTGATATACCCTAAGGGTCTTAAGGAATAAGTCAAAGTATAACTCATCATACACAAGATACTATGATGATCTCAAGTCCAAGGATCACTTGTACTACTATCACTACTGGAATTCCTATTGACATGCAAGTAAAACTCCATTAGGTATTCCTTAGCGAGTCACGTTCAGTGAACTTATTCTCTAATAAGCACCTACATACTTGCTTTAGTGTCTCCACACAAACGATCATGAGATCAATCATCCTCATCCAATGAGCAAGCAACGTATGTACCAATCTATCCGGATTCACTAATCCCCAATTTAGTAATCCAACGATTGGGAACTATTTTAGTTTTAAGCTTTCTAAGAATTTAGATCTCATTAGAATGATCATCATCATTATTCTAAAAGCATTGCTTAAAACTATGGGTTTATCACATATTATAAAACAGCATCATGTAGATAATTTAAAAGCCTTTAATAAATTAATACTTTTTATTAATAAATGAATAAGATTGTTTACAAAGTATATGCTTTATCATCAAACATGATTGGCTTGTGTGCATATTACTTTCAATCTCCCACTTGCACTAAAGCCAATCGTCATGGTATCTCATACTCTTCTTCTCTAAGTGACGATTATCCTGCTGTTGGATAAGCTTTAGTTAATGGATATGTAATGTTTTTCTTGAGAGTACACTATCTCTATAGTGATTTCCCATCTTTCAATGATTCCTATAATCAAATGAAAGTGCCACAACACATGTTTGGATCTAAGATGAGACTTAGGAACTATTCCTGGTTCTGTAATGAACTTTTCATCCAAACAATCAACTTGTAGCTTCATTTATAGCAATATACTTTGTCCTTATCACTAAACCAACAACTCTTTGTTGTTTGGAACCTTTCCAATTCACTGCACCACCGTTCAAGGTAACCCTTTACCTTAAAGTGGATTTTCTGTCGTCTTGGTCTGTCTGAAAAACTTGAGTCTGTTAAGCCCTCTAGTTTTAATTCAGACCCACCATGTATGATCACATCCTTAGTGCTGGTTAAGAACTTTAAGATGTTTTTCACTGACTCACAGTGAACTTCTCCAGAATATGACTGATCAATATCAGGTCTCGTATATTTCATTGCATACATGATAGTTACTCATGCGATCTCTCTTTTTGGAGTCTATGGAGACTATTAAGAGAGATACACTCCAGGGCTCATCAACATGATATATCCCATGGAGTTTGCCATGCTAAACGACTTTAGCATCAAATGAATATACGTTCCTTGGGTTAAGCCGAGCATCTTTTTAAATCTATCTATATAGATTTGCATCCCCAATTAAGATACTCTTCCCAAATCATTCATGGAGGAATGTTTAGACAACTTTATCTTTACTGATTGTAGCATTGGTATGTTATTCCTCATCCGTAGTATATCAACATATAATACTAGAAATTTCACGACGCTCCCACTGACCCTTTTGTACACACTAGGTTCATTCTTGTTTTTGATAAAATCAAACTCTTTTGATTATCATATCAAAATGAATGTTCCATTTTTGAGAAGATTGCTTCAATCCATTTCTCTGAGTGTCTACAACTTTTACCTCATCGTATGTAACTGGATCATCATCTTCTATGATACGTACCTCATCATCATCATCCATGATGAATCCATACCTCCTAGGTATCTTCGGTACTATTCCAGATTTACAATTCGGTTGTGGTATAATAGGTCTATCTATAGGTTCCTCTTATTTGACTTGTATTGTTTTGTGGTTTTTGAACTTTTCAAGATCTATTATCCTCCCACTAGCCCTTTCAATGATAAACACCTTTATCTTAGAAGGCAGCATGTTTCGCAACAAACACCTTTTGCTAAGTAGGATTATAGAACATATACCCTAAACTTACTTTAGGATGTCCCACAAATCTGTACTCATCAAATTTTGTCCCAAGCTTATCCTCTGAAACCTTTTTCACATAAGTTGGACAACCCCTTATCTTAACATACTTAAGATTAGGAATCCTCCCTGTCCACAACTTTTATGGAGTCTTGGGGCCGAATTTAGAGGTTACCTTTTCGTAGATATGCAGCCATTTCTAGGACATTATCCCAGAAGGATACTGGAATGTCGATAAAATCATTATAGACCGTACCATGTCCAACAAAGTACGATTTTTCCATTCAGATACATCAATCAATTATTGCGTATCAGGAGGCGTCCATTATGAGAAAACCATTTAAGATGATCTAGAAACTTATTGCACAAGTATTTATTCCTTGATCTAATCAAAGAATCTTAATACTTTGTCAATTTGTTTCATTTCTGAATTCTTTGAACCTTTCAAATAATTCACACTTGTATTTCAATAAATACATACATTCAACTCTTTGAATGATCATCTCCTTTTCTTATACTAGTTTGTTCAATTTGCAAAATATATTTTTCACGTAAGTCAAGTATATAAAATCCATTAAGTAATATTCCAGTTCTATACAAAATATTATTATTATAAATAGAACAACAATTGTTCTTAAATATAATACCATAAAATTTCATTGTCCAACAATAAAATGGAAATAATGTTTCTGACGAGAACTGGAATACAATAACAACTTATTGACTTAATAGACTTGCCCGTAGGCATTGCTAAACTATAAGTTCCTATGGCTAATGCAGCAACCTTTGCTTCATTTTCCACACATAGGTTTACTTATATTTGTTTAGCTTTCTACTTCTGCTTGGTCCCTTCATAAATCTATATTTATGATAACCAAAGTTGGTATCCAATACCCAAGTAGAACCTTGACTTAGGAAAATTTATTTCAATCATGAACAAAAACTATATTGTAATCGAAACTTCACTAAGCTTCTTCTTGGTAGGCTCTGCAAGATGCTTCTTGCAGTTTCCTTCCAGTGTCCAGGCTTATTACAGTGGAAGCAAACTCCTTTGCTATCCGTATCAGTTTTATTCTTATTATCCTTTCTTTATGCCTTTCTTTTTACCTTCTTAGAATCGTTCTTCTTTTCAGAAGATCCTTTGACCCCTACCAGTAAGACTTGGTTTTTCTTGGTTGGAAAGTGACTCTCAATATTTTTCAACATGTTAAGCAAATCAGCGAGGCTGATATCTAGCTCGTTCATATGAAAAATTCACAACAATTGTGAAATGAGTCCGGAAGTGAGTGCAAGATCAAATCTTGGCTCAACTCTCCATCCATGACAAAATCCGTTGTCCTAATTGATCAATCAAATTGATTATATTAAGGACTTTTATCTGTACCGTAGTGTCATTGGTCATTCTAGATTGGAAGAGCTCCTTAGATATCTGATATCTATTAGTCCTACTTTCCTCACCATCAACTACTTAATGTGCAGGAATATAATAGGAGCATTCATAGTTTCATGCTGACGCTGAAGCTCGTTACTCATGGATGCGAGCATGATGCATTGAGCCAACTATGCATCATCTAGCCACTTTCTAAAAGTAGCAATATCTCCTCAGAGGCATTGTCTGCAACCATTGCAGGGATAGGCGTATTAAGGACATAAGATAGCTTTTCAGCCATGAGAACTATTCTCAATTTCCTTAACCAATCCATTTAATTTGGTCCGGTTAAATAAGCATCTAATATGCTATGCAGTGATAGTAATTTAGACATTGTAAAATTCTGTAAATGAATTTGTAATTAACAACATTTTAGCATACATTCTTTTATTAATTACCAAAATAAATTAGGTCTTGTTTTAAATTGGTATCTCCCACTATTTTCTTCAAACTATATTACCCTCACTTATATAGTTCGGCAAAATCCAATTAAAGATATGCTAGTGAGAATAAGGATCCCATTTCAAATGTATATAGCCTTGTGTGTGCACAACAAACTATATATAAATAAATAGGTAGACAACTCTTGTCAATTACATCAACTATGTAACTCCTTGTATTTTGCCTCTTAAATCGTAATGGTCAAGTGTGTGCACATCCGAACTAAAATGATTTAAGTTAAGTCAGACCTAGCATTTCCATATAAGTGAAGAGAAAACTACAGCCCTTGTGTGTGCACAACAAAGCAGTAATGTTCAATTCCTTATAAACATCATATGTAATAAAAACAACATCTCAAATATTTAATACTCGCCTTGTGTGTGCACAACAAACTCATATTAAATATTCAATACTCTATTGTTTCTATCATGCTAGAAGGCGACGTTCGATATTCCAAATATCTTTGAACGTTACAACTTAATATAAAATATTTGAGGGGTTTGTTATTAATATGTCTCATCTTGTTTAGCGCGCATGCACATATATATATAAAATACGCGTCATATTAATGAACATGCGAAGCATGTTTGCATAATATATAATATATATAATATAAGCATGCACATATAGAATACTATATTCTACTTGGATTGATTATGGACTTTTATTCTAGTTTGGTTCACTAGAGCCACCAAGTGAACCAAAAGGTCAAACCCTAGGGGTGCAAGAATTAATATTTAAACATAACTATTACATTTAAACCCGGGCTCCATTACAAACGGGTCTTCACGCGCTCCTTGCTCCTTGATCTCTAATTCTTCAAAATAATTCTAACTATTCCTATTACAAAACTATTTAAAATAAATAGAAACCTTGATCAGCAGTCAAGGGGAAGTACATAGGAGGGAGATAGAATTTACATTAAGAAAAAATTAGAGAAGATGAGGTACACAGACCCCATTTAATAAAACCCATACATTCATGCATCCAACTAAAATAAAATCCAATCGCATTGGTCAATAGTCCATAATCAATCACATTTATTATCATACACATCACCATATGCATCAATAAATAACATTCATCTCATGAATAATAAACATTTAATATATATATTGATATCATTTAATGGGCCAATTTAGTTAGTATAAAATCTAATTTTGAATAAAAATAAACTCCTTTATTTTAATTCAAATTTAAATCAAAATAAAACTATTTTATTTTAATTTATCCAATTTTGAATAAAATAAACTATTTTATTTTAATCAAAATCTTTAATTAAAATAAACTCCTTTATTTTAATTAATTATGAAATCTAATTCCATGTAAAAAAAATAACTCCTTTATCAAAGGAAACACGGATTATTTTCCTATTCACAAATAAACTCTTTTATTTTGAATAATATGAAATCTAATTTCATATCTAAATAAACTCCTTTATTTAAGGAAATTAGGATTCTTTTCCTATTCACAAATAAACTCCTTTATTTTGAATAATATGAAATCTTATTTCATATCTAAATAAACTCCTTTATTTAAGGAAATTAGGATTCTCTTTCCTATTCACAAATAAACTCTTTTATTTTGAATAATATGAAATCTTATTTCATATTTAAATAAACTCCTTTATTTAAGGAAACATAGAATCCAATTTCAACTCCAATTAGTTATCATGGAATCCAATTCCAACTCTAATTAGTTAGCATGAAATTTAATTTTAAAATTAAAATAAATCTTTTTATTTTAAGATTAAAATAAACCATTTATTTTAAAATTAAAATAAACTTTTATTTTAATTATAAAATAATAAAAATAATATGTATATATATATATATATATTACCGTATATATATATATATATATGTAATCCGTTCCTTCCTGTAACAAAATTAACTAGGTGCAGGAAACATTAATATAATATATATATATATATATATATATATATATAATCCGTACAGCTGCATATATAACATGTTGCTGAACCAGAAAAAAAATAAAACGTGAATCCCTTGATTTCCGTGCATAGCAATTCAAATCAAAAACATTCTGCCACGTTTTTGACAAATTTTCGGAAAAGAAAAAAAAATCGGTATTCGCAATTTTCAACAGTTTTCCGGAAATTTATTAAGCTATTCTTTTTTCTTTTTTTTTTAAAATAAATTTTATATAACAAATTATGCCCAATTAAATTGTTCTAAACACATATCAATATACATATCAAATCTGAACAATTAATAATTCGCATAAAGGTTTGGCTCTGATACCACTGTTAGGTTTGTAATATTCATGAAGCAATCAAATTGCACAAAATATGCGGAAGCGTGTAAAATCAGAGTTTTTAAAATTTTACAAACCATAAACCCGGATCACCCTTTATGCACAATTATTAATTAAATGAAAAAGAAAGAATAAGAACCATACCCTTGAAGATCGAGCTTCCTCAGGTACAAGTTCACCTCCAATCCTTTTCGCGTTCAACTTGAATCCACCGGGTTGGGTTCCTTCCTTTGATCAACGTTAGCCACCCAAGTGTTTGGCCTCTAGAGGTGATCCACCAAGGAAGAAGAAGAATTCAAGAAGATGGGTATTTGGCAAAACCCTAATTTTTCTATCTTTCATAGAAAAGGAGCGTACTCTCCAACAATTGGAATAACGTATCTTTGATATCTGATATAAGACTCCTCTTATAAAGATATCAAGTAACCCTATTAAAAATAAGGTATTATTTATTTAATTAAACTCTTTTAATTAAATGGGCTCCCTAATCTTATTAGGGATAATTAATTAAACTCTTTTAACTAATTTTCCCTCCTAATCCTATTAGGAATAAATGAGAGTACTTATATTAATTAATTCCCAAACTCCTTTAGGAATTAAATAATAATAATAATAGTAATAATAATAATAAGACTCCTCTTATTAATTTATATTTAATATTTCCAAAATATTAAATAATAAATATTAAGCTATTTAATTTATTCCATCACCATAGATTAAATTAAATATACTTAACTTATTATTACGATTATGCCATTAACTTCTTAAATAATTATTCTTCCTTTTATGGTGTGACCCTTTAGGTTCTCCATATTAAACCGGTTGTGAATAAATCAATTAGAACAATTCTAATCTTATTTAAATAAATAAATTAAACTAATAATTTATTTAAATAAATAATATTTATTCTACAATAGGGATAAGCCTCCCTAGCGATCAACGACTTTCCAGATAATATAGATTTCAACATTAATCATAAAAGAACCTTTGAGTAAATAGTTACCGTACAATTCAATCCTTCCACCATACAATGTCCCAATTAAATATAAGACATGGAATTACTGTCAAGTCTTATTTTATTTAATTATATGTATTTCGACTCTTAAATGCACAACTCCAAATAATGCAAATTAGAAACTCCTTTCTAATTTCATTCTGCCTTGGCCAAGGACTACTGAGTTGTCATTTATCGAATCACATAGGACATTTCTCTTCTTTTACTAGAAGTGGTAGATTCTTTATTGATCATACATTATCTCCATGTACAACTTATTATACCCAAGCATACCCTTTGATATACCCTAAGGGTCTTAAGGAATAAGTCAAAGTATAACTCATCATACACAAGATACTATGATGATCTCAAGTCCAAGGATCACTTGTACTACTATCACTACTGGAATTCCTATTGACATGCAAGTAAAACTCCATTAGGTATTCCTTAGCGAGTCACGTTCAGTGAACTTATTCTCTAATAAGCACCTACATACTTGCTTTAGTGTCTCCACACAAACGATCATGAGATCAATCATCCTCATCCAATGAGCAAGCAACGTATGTACCAATCTATCCGGATTCACTAATCCCCAATTTAGTAATCCAACGATTGGGAACTATTTTAGTTTTAAGCTTTCTAAGAATTTAGATCTCATTAGAATGATCATCATCATTATTCTAAAAGCATTGCTTAAAACTATGGGTTTATCACATATTATAAAACAGCATCATGTAGATAATTTAAAAGCCTTTAATAAATTAATACTTTTTATTAATAAATGAATAAGATTGTTTACAAAGTATATGCTTTATCATCAAACATGATTGGCTTGTGTGCATATTACTTTCACTACTAATAGCCTCGAAGACCTGCTGAGGGCCTCGAAGTCCTACTGATAGCCTCGAAGACCTACTGATAGCTTCGAAGGCCTGATAGTATTGAGGACATGATAATAGCCTTTAAGATCTACTGATAGCCTCGAAGACCTGCTGAGGGCCTCGAAGACCTACTGATAACCTCGAAGATCAAGCTTTAGGTATTCCTCTATCTTCAATTCGACAGGTCATGACCTTTGGATCATGAACTTGCGTAGTTCTTTTCATTTCTTGTATCAGGAAATCATGTACATTTATTTCATACAAACTAACACTTGAATCTATACTTTTCTTTGGTTTTAATTTTTTTTTATTTTTTTTAAGAAATTGTACAAAAAATGTTCAAGTATAAGTGAAAGTTTGTCAATTTATTGATAATAAAATTGTTTTTAACGAAAAAGCATAACGTTTCATATAATAAATCTTGTTTTTGTCGGTGAAAGCATAACGTTCACCACTTTTAGAGATAAAGTGTAACTTTTTTCAGGGTTGAGGGCTTATACTCATGCGCCTCAATTACTTTTATTAAAGTTGAAAGTATAACTTTTCGGGTCTGAGGGCTTATAGTCAGGTGCCTCGTTCACTTTTGATGATAAAGTGTAACACTCGGGTGCCTCGTCACTTGGGTCGTCCAATTTTTTGGCAAGTGCAGTCTACGAGGACTTAAAAATGGGTGCCTCGTCACTTGGGTCGTCCAATATTTGGGCAAGTGCAGTCTATGAAGACTTGAAATTGGGTGCCTCGTCACTTGGGTCATCCAATTTCTTGGCAAGTGCAGTCTACGAGGACTTGACCACCGTTTAGAGTGGACCACCATCTTGGGTGGGTTTTTTTTTAGTCGTCAATTCTTGTGCCTCCTCCCTTGGTCATCCAATTTACTTGGCAAGAGATATTCCTGAGGACTTAAACCACCATTTTTGGTGGACCACCATCTTGGGTGGATTTTTAATTCATCTGTAGTTCAGAGTTTGTTTGATGGTACGTAAAGCCAATATTTGAGTTCTTGACTTCCGGGACTGCACCATGGGTGATGGTGTTGCACGTTTCTTCTCCTAGTTTAATCTCCCCGGCCGCCCATTTCTCATGGTATATCCTCCGTAGACTGTAACAGTCCATAGTGGAATGCCCTGCGTATTGGTGGTATACACAGAAGTTTGATCTTCTTTTCATTTCTTCAGTTACAACCGACCGGGGCCTTGGAGGTTTCACCACTTCGTGCTCGACCCATTGTTCGTACAGGGTCATGAACGCCTTATCGCTGCATGTGATAGCCTTCGGAACTGGCATTGTGGTATACTTGTCCCCATGCTTTTCTCTACTTCGTTCAAATTTCTCATTCTTCTCCCTCTTGCCCCCTTTTGGTTTTGACTGAGAATCCACCAAAGCCACAGTTGCTGTCCTCTTGCTCTTCCATGTATCCATCGTATGACTGGTGGGGAATGTCATGATTCCCCCCAAGTCTTGTGCAAAAGATGAGAGGGTCGCAAATAAATCACACGCCTTGGTAATGAGGTGGGGCTTGAAGGAGTCTAAAGCACCATTGTTGCATATGCTAACCAAGTTCTTTTCTTCAATTGGTTTTACACACTTCTGTGCTTGGGCCCAGAACCTGTCAACGTAATCTGACAGCTCCTCATTCAGCTTCTGCTTAAACCGCATGAGCTCTACAATGGTTACCTGTTTCTGCACATAGAAAAACTTCTTTAAAAATTGTAATTTTAGGTCATCCCAATCATGGACTGACCCTTTCTCCAAATTATAGTACCAACTGAAGGCACTATCCGTCAAAGTCTTGTTGAATTCCCGCATTAACAAGTTATGGTTGTTCACTTCATCATATCCTAGCCACGGAGACATCGACTCTACAAACATGGCAATATGTTCCCTGTCATTTCCTTTCTCTCCGTTGTATTTTAGAAATTGTGGGGGATGCTCAATATACCCTGTCGGGTAAGGTTGCCTCCGAATGTGTGCCGGGTAAGGTGGAGTAAAGTCTAACTTCGAGGGTCGGGATGTCTGCCTGCGAAGTTGATTGATCACATCGATCATATCATCCTTCGTCACGTACTGGCTCGTGGCATGAACTCTCTGGGGTGTTGTGATATGTTGTTGTACCGGCGGTGTGTATGGTTGATGCACACTTGCATCGTGCAAAGCTGGCACTAGTGGCAGTTGCTGGCTCACTCGCTGGACATGGATTGGGACGGTTGGCATCTGCACCTGTGAAAATACTGGGAGAGTAGTTGGGATGATGTTTTTCTGAGGTTGGCTTGCTTCCAACATAGGTTGTGGCATGTCACCACTGTTCTGGGGCTCTAAGTTGATTATTGGAACCGATTGACTTTCTGTCAATGGAGGTACAATCTGGTTCTCTTTGTTGTTGTTCCCATTGTTATTGTCCTCCACTCTTGCTTGTTCTCTCTGCGAACTTCCTGGGAACATGGCCTTGAAGGTAGGGATCTGCATCAACTGCTGGCAAAAATTCCCCATTTCCTCTTGCTTCCTCTGCATTTCTAGCATCATGGTCATCATCATCCCTTGTCCTTCTCGTGCTTCCTTCAACGCCTTGAGCATCTCCAGTTGTACATCATTTGCTTGCTCTCCACTTGCATCCTCACCTTGCCTTCCTACGTTGGTTTGTTATTGATTGGCCATATGTGGTGATGTCGAACTTCCTTCTGAAGCGTCTTCAATAAGTGGTTGGTCAAAATCCAGATTTGCGTTTTGGAAAGCTTGAGTTGCTTGCCTTGGAACTGGATCCGGTGAGGTAATGCTATTTGTTGGTGAAACAACTCTTCTTGTAGTTCTCCCACTTCGAGTTGTGGGCATACCCTTCAAGAATTCTACACCTCCCCAGCAGAGTCGCCAAATAAATGTGGGCAAGGAAATCGTGCCTTGCTAGTTAGGGTTTCGTATTGGCTGAGGAGGAGAGAAATCCACGAAGAGCACGGAATTGATTGATTGATTGAAGAGGGGAGAACGACAGGTGGTCGATTACTCCAATGACGCGTGGTAGAACCCCTAGAATCTGAAAACCTTATTAAGGTTATTGGGATTCCAAGAGCCTTCTTCCTCAGTGTTGAGAGAGTGTCCAAACCCCTTTAGTGCTTTTAGGTGGAATCTCCAAGCCTTTAAGTCACCAAAAGGGTCTCTTTGATCTTCCAAGAGTCCAAGTCTTGAGTCTGAAGAAAAGTGTCCCAAACCCTTTTTAGTACTTTTAGGTGGAATATCCAAGCCTTAAGTCACCAAAAGAGTCTGAGTCATGTGTTTGGAGAGAGGTCCCCTCCTTCATAGAATGGAAGGGTTATTTATAGAGCTTTCTAAAATTTAAGTAATCACATGCCAAACACATGTTTTCAGGGAAATTCCAGAAATACCCTTTAGTCATTAGAATAATGCCCATATCACTCTGTCCTTCTAGCCACCAATCCAATCCCTCAATCAATTCCCAAAATAAGCCGCCTCCACGAGCCTTCTGCCTCGGGACCCGTCGAGGCTTCTCCCGGGTTTAATCCTTTTATTTCTGACTGATCCGTTTAATTAGGTTATGCGAACCCTAATTTGCATATTTAATGAGGCCGTGGAACCCTAATTGTGCATTTAATTAGGTCATGTGAAACCTAATTTTACACATGGGCCCACATACACTAATTTATGTACTCCAAATTATCTCCGTCGTGCAATGGAATTGTATTACTGGTGCTCCAAATCTCTTCTGGATCAATTTTGAATAGTGCCCTTGAGATATTCGATCAATTTTGAATAGTTCAAATCAACATAATGATAGGGTATGTATGTAAAAGTAAGGTTAACCTGATCGTTTATCGAACCGAAAAAAGTATCGGGTAGATAGGTCATTGGTTCAACCTCTGGTCAAATTGTTATTGACCCAATTTCCTTTAATAACCAAATTTTTACACAATTTTTCCTATTATACCTTTAGCATTAAATATCTCATATTTTTCTTATTCTAATTCTCTCTCCATATTCAATACGTATAATTAGTTATGTGCTGAAAATATTTTGAATTGAAAAGCTAGAAAGTCACTCTCTCACCTACATTAGAAATCTCTCATGCACTTAATTTTTTTCACTGATTTTTTATTCCCACCACATTGAAAACTCTTTTGTTCTCCTATAAAACTATAGCTTCTATATGAATATATGGAATAAAATAAAACATAGTACGCTTTGCATACATGAATGGGATTTGCTTGTTTACATGCAGCAATACCAATTTGAAGACTCTGTTAACAAGTTTCGCTGAGATTTTTTGGGCAAGGTAAGGTAGTTTACTTTTTATTTTATTTTCTTTTTCTTATAAAACTTCTTCTAATGTTCTCTTCTTTTTTTTGCCTTTGATTTTTGCTATTGCAGCGATGAATGAAAAAGATTGTAAAAAAAATTGAATATGAGATGGATTAAAGTATTCAAATGCCATTCAAGAAGTCGATGAAACGAGCACGAGCTCTCCTTGGTATTCTGGAAAACAAATGATGATCAAGAAATGGTTGAACTATACAAAAAAAATGACATTTATGCAAGAAAAATTGAATTGTTAAAACAACAAGTTGCAAATATGAAAAAAATATTGAGATGATGGAAATCCGCCAATCACACTATGAGAATCAAAATAATTGTTGGTTATGAAATTTTGAAAAGTGCCCATCCTTTAAGTGGGATGATTAATGAAATTTGGGCAAGTGTTTTGTATTTTTGGAATAATTACATGAGTTTCTTTTTTGTTGAATCTTTGATTTTATGTCTACAATGTTAAGTACTATAGCAAAATTTAATGGTTGAAGAACAAAACAGGAAACTTAAATTCATTAGGAGTAACTTAAATTCAATGTGACTAACCATAGGTGAATAAGTTGAAGAACAAACCAAAGCGTCAAATGACAAACCAAATACCATGGGAAAAAGAAAGGACAAAAAAATAATTTTAGAATAAGATTCAAATCATGGTTCTTGGAGATGCAAAATAACTTCATCCATCACACTCTGTTGAAATTGGATGCTAGTTGGGAGATTGCCATTTTTTTAGCCCTCCCTTGTTCATATGCGAATCAAACCCACCAAACAGCTTCATTACTTCAACCATACATGTTTGCAAATTTAAGAACACATAATTGATACACTTTGATGAGAATTGATCAAATGACTTCTTTACGGCAGCTACCAATTCGTCAATAGTTGTAGGAGCTTCTTGGAATTGAAGAGTTTGAATGGCTCTAAAAAAATCAAGATCAAGAACATTCATATCCGGACTGTTGGGGGCTAAAACCGTAAACGAATATTAAATCCATGCATCTCTTGTTGCATGTTCCACAAATTCAGCATCATCAATACGCACATGTAGTTTGGCATTATCTTGTTAGATAAAAATAGGAGTTCTGACACTTGAAGAAGACCATTTTTCTCTAATTTAGGGTAACACTTTTTCGATCAAGTAAGATCTAAAAACCTTTTGTGTTATTGGTTAAATCGGTTTTGTCTCAAAGGGTACAGACATCTCGATTCTTACTTTTCATCTTAGCAAGTTAATTCCTTACAAATGAATTGGAAAATACCATTTTTTTTGAAAAAAATTTCATTACCATTTTCATCAAATTGTGGACGAGCAACTTCAGCTAAAAACATTACTTTGGTTATAAACTTTTGGCTTTTGCAAGTCCGTAAAGGCTCACTTTCATTCAGAAGAAGATAATATCATTCGGCAATTTTTATCTTATAAAACCATTTTTCATCGATGTGAACACAATAATACATACCATTAAAAACTGGATTTTCAGAAGGAGTACCTTGTTTGAAAACTCTGTAAAAGCTTATCACAGCAACAATGAAATGTGGAGAGAAAATCATTCTCATTTCAATCAGTACAATATTACAAAAACGTAAGTAACAAAACATACATACCAACTATTTATACAAAGAACTTTGCTTGAAAGAGAAGCTAACCTCACAACTAACTCTAGTTAATTCTAATCTAACTATAGTATATAAGTTAGCTAGCTGTCACTATCAAGTGATCAGCACTATTCCAGTACTTCTCTGCTCCATCACAAGGACTAGATGTCACACTACTAATATCTGTCATTTCCTTCTTTGTTGCTGCAGTCACAATGCTGAGGCATTTTATCATGGACAGTTTCAGACTTTTAGTGTCACGTGGGTGTGGTGAGTAATGTGTTGCACATGAGACTAATGTTGATGCTGCTGCTGTGTTATCTAATGTTGTTGCGGTTGCTGTATCCTTAATATCCCACCCCCCCACCCCACAAGTTGAAGGGGTGCAAGATTTGCACATGCCCAACTTGGAAAGAATAGTCCACTGAGAATAGAGAGCCAAAGGTTTGGTGAAAATATCTGCCAATTGAGCTGTAGTAGAAATATAGACAGGTTGAATAAAACTTTCAAGAACCTTATCACGCACAAAGTGACAGTCGAGCTCAATATGTTTGGTACGGGCATGTTGAACTGGATTAGATGCAATGTTAATAGCAGCACTATTGTCAACATGAATAACTGTAGGCGGAGAAATGAAAACATGGAGATCAGTTAACAAACCATGAAGCCACAAAAGTTCACAAGTGGCCATAGCTAAAGCATGATATTCTGCTTCAGCAGAGGAACGAGAGACCACTGTTTGTTTCTTAGCTTGCCAAGAAATAAGAGAAGAACCAAGGAGAAAACAATATTCAGTAATAGAGCGTCTGGATTGCTTACAAGTTCCCCAATCACTATCACTATAGCCAACTAATTCAAAAGAATTCACAGCAGAAAACCATAAACTTTGGCCAATAGTAAAGTTAATATATCTGAGAACTCTGAGAAGAGCCTTGAAATGAGGCTCTCTTGGTGCAGAAACAAACTTACTAAGATGTTGAGAAGTAAAGGAAAGATCAGGCCGTGTGATGGTTAAATACATGAGTTTGCCAATCAAACGTCTGTATAAAGAAGCATCACTATCAGATAAAAAAGAACCCTCATCAGCCTGGAGGCATTTGTTAGTATCCATGGGAATACTTAAAGGTTTACTAGTTAAAAGACCAACATCTTTAACAAGATCCAGAGCATATTTCTTCTGACTAAGAGACATTCCTTCGGAAGTTCGAAAAACTTCAATACCCAGATAATAGGAGATCAAACCAAGATCCTTTATACTAAATTGATTGTCTAGAAAAAATTTCAATTGAGTAATATGATCCTCATTGTTGCCACAAACCAAGATGTCATCAACATATACCAAAACAGCAGTAAAAGAAGCTGCAGTAGTAATGGTGAAAAATGAATAATCCGCATGAGATTGTGTATATCCCAATTGTAGGAGGGCAGCAGTCAGTTTCTCAAACCATTTTCTAGAAGCCTGCTTAAGGCCATACAAAGATTTAAGCAATTTACAAACAGGTCGAGAAGGGGATGCAGAAGGAAAAGGAGGTGTATAACCCTGTGGTAATTCCATATAGACTTCTTCATCTAAATCACCATGTAAAAATGCATTGTTGACATCAAGTTGATGCACATGCCAGTGCCTAACTGTGGCTAAAGCAAAAAGAGTTCGAATAGTGACCATTTTTGCTACTGGGGCAAAAGTCTCATGATAATCAATTCCTTCAGACTGTGTAAAACCTTTAGCAACTAACCGTGCCTTGTATCTTTCAATTGTGCCATCTGCATGATGTTTAATTTTATAAAGCCATTTACAGCCAATGGATTTCTTCTCAAGAGGTAAAGATTGAACTACCCAAGTTTTATTGTCTTCAAGAGCTTTTAATTCTTTATTCATTGCCTCAATCCCCTTGGGATTATGCATAGCTTGATGATAAAACAATGGTTCTGTGTGAGCAGAGATAGATGCCATGAAGGATTGATGATGAGATGGCAACTTATCATAGGTAAGATATTGAGATAATGCAAACTTTTCAAAAACATTAGAAACAATAATGGTATTCACACTTGGAATCCCAGAAACATGATAATCTTGCATCCATAAATGAGTAGTTTTCTGTCTCGATGATGTTCGTAGTGGAATAAGTGGGACATTATGTTGAGGAGGAGAATCAGCAGGTGAAGTAATATGTGGTTGAGAAGTACTAATAATGGGGGAGGAAGAACTGACATATGGATTGACAGTGGAATGCCAATAAGGATCAGTCAAAGCAGTAGAAGTAAGGGTAGAATCTGGATTGAAGTCAGATTTGAAAGGAAAAATATATCCATGAAACAAAACATGTCTTGTAACAAATATAGCCTTGTCTTTCAAAGAATACAATTTGTATCCTTTTTTATTATGAGGATATCCTATGAAAACTGCAGAAATAGCTCTAGGATCTAATTTATCAGGATGATGAACTGAGGTAAAACACAAACATCCAAACACTTTCAAATGGTGATACTCCGGAGGCTTATGAAACAACAACTCATAGGGTGTTTGAAATTATAAAATAGAAGTTGGTAACCTGTTGATAAGGTATGTGGCAGTCAATAAGCAATATCCCCAAAAATGTTTAGGAGTAGAACTCTGAAAACGTAAGGCTCTAGAAATCTCAAGTAATTGCCTATGCTTCCTTTCAACCCTTCCATTTTGTTGAGGAGTATGAGTACAAGAACTTTGATGAACAATACCAAAATGAGAAAGTAACCGTTTTACTTCTTTCCACATAAATTTTGTACCATTATCAGATCTCAATGTCTTTATTGTTATACCAAAGTGATTTTGAGTATATAAAATAAAATCTTGAAGAGTAGAGCAAACATGTTGTTTGGTAGTCAAAAGAAAAGTCCAAATTGCTCTAGAATAATAATCAACAAGTGTAAGAAAGTATTTGCATCCATTAACAGTAGTGAGCCTATAAGGCCCCCATAGATCACATTGCACAAGTTCAAATGGACTACCAGCTCTAGAATGGCTAACAGGAAATGGAACTTTTTCTTGTTTGGCTAAAGGACAAATCAAGCAAGGAGTGTTACAATTGTTAGACAAAGTGTCTGATACAATAGGTATTTTGCCTAGAACTTTATAGGAAGTGTGACCTAATTGTTGATGCCAAAGGGAAGTATCAATAGTGCCAACAGCAGTACAAGCCTTGCTTTTATTAGAAGAGATGTCTAAGTAATATAAGCCATCCTTGCACTCACTAGTTGCAAGTATGCTCATCTGGTACGGGTCCTGAAACTCACAACCATGGATGGAAAATTTGACACAATAATTAATATCATGTGTGAGCTTGCTGATAGACAAAAGATTATAATGGAAAGTATGAATGTATAGGACATTGTGTAAGGATGGCTTAGAGTTAATCCAAACTGAACCAGATTTTGTAACGGAAATACATGATCCAGTAGGAAGTACCACTTGAATAGGTGCAATAATCATGATGGAGGTAAAAAGAGTAATATCACAACACATATGATCTGTTGCTCCACTGTCAATGATCCACTGAATACCAGGTCTAACTGAATGAGTATGTAATGAAAGAACAATACCTGCCAGATGATCATCAGATATTAAAAAATCTTTGAATTTTCCTTTGTCAATGATGCTCAGTAAATGATCAAACTTAGCTTCAAGCTGCTCAAATCTGTCATAATCCTTAGCAGGATTTTGAGTTTCCTCAGACTGAACTTACATTGCCTTTGGTCCAGTATAAACATGACTCTTTTGAGAAAAATTACCAGGTCCTTGAGTGAAATTTCCTTTCTTAGGCATCCCAGATATGTTACCAGATCTAGGTAATTGATTCTTAGATTTATTGTGTAAAGGATGTCCTTTAGGATAACCATTAAGTTTGAAGCAAGTCTCTCTCATGTGATTCTTGCCATGACAATAATTACATTCCATGCCTTCCTTAGAAACTTGAGGTTTATACTGAGAATTATACTGAGTATTAACAAATCTTTTCCTTTTTTTGAAACCCATTAGAACAAGTTTGAAAACCAGTACTAGAAGCAAAAGCCATAACATTAGAATTGGAATTTCCAGTCTGATAACCTTGCCTTTGTTTTTCATCTTGTTTGATCAAAGAATATGCATAAGTCACTGTAGGTAAAGGACTCATTGTGAGAATTTGACCTCTTGCAGTTGCAAAACTATCATGTAGCCCCATTAAGAACTGCATTAATTTCCTCCTTTTGCTCCTGTTCATCTTGTGCTTTAGATGCACCACATGTACATTTAGGAACTATCTCAAGAGCAGAATGTTCATCCCACAGTCCTTTTAATTTGTGATAATACATGTCAACTGATTCTTCATGTGTGTTTGATGCAGTAGCCATTATTAATTGAAACAGAATGAATTGATAGAATCAATTGAAACGGAATGAATTGATAGAATCAATTGAAACAGAATGAATTGAATCTTTAAAAAGATCTAGAGTTTTAGAGTTGATGAGCACAAAAGAAAACTGATAAAGAAAAGAAACAGGAAGATGCTCTACACGAGCAATAGCTTTGATACCATGAAAACTCTGTAAAAGCTTATCACAACAACAATAAAATGTGGAGAGAAAATCATTCTCATTTTCATCAGTATAATATTACAAAAACGTAAGTAACAAAACATACATACCAACTATTTATACAAAGAACTTTGTTTGAAAGAGAAGCTAACCTCACAACTAACTCTAGTTAATTCTAATCTAACTATAGTATATAAGTTAGCTAGCTGTCACTATCAAGTGATCAGCACTATTCCAGTACTTCTCTGCTCCATCACAAGGACTAGATGTCACACTACTATTATTTGTCCTTTCCTTCTTTGTTCCTGCAGTCACAATGCTGAGGCATTTTATCATGGACAGTTTCAGACTTTTAGTGTCACGTGGGTGTGGTGAGTAATGTGTTGCATATGAGACTAATGTTGATGCTGCTGCTGTGTTATCTGATGTTGCTACGGTTGCTGTATCCTTAATATTGTTCAACCATTGATAAACAAAATTTGAGTCTTGCTTTCTTGTTTTCATGCGTCAATGTAGGTTTTATAGCATTTGAATGTGCTCTTAAACTACCTTCTTTAATCCTTCGGTGCAGAGTGGACTTTGATAAACTCATAGCACTTGCAAGTGACCTTATGTTTGTTCTTCAACGAAATGGAATATCCGAAACTTGATTGAAATCAATTTGAACTCGTTCTCAACAAACCCTTCCTATACGTCTTGAACTAACATCGATGGTACCAGTTACGCTTGAGTTTCGCTTCCATATGTGACTAATTGTCTTGGTAGTTACTGAAAATTAGGAAGTTGTTGATGCAATTGAGCCCTTCTTTAATTTTCCATTTTGGTTGTGCTTCAATAATATTTCGTAGATGATTCGTCTTTGATCGTTAGAAAGATTTTTCATGATATTGTTGTTATGATAGAGTTAGATGATTATAGAGTATAATTGTATGCTTTTTATAGCATGAAATCCCCATTTAAAATTTTCATTTGGCAAAAACTTTGGCGAACAGTGTGAAATTTGAATTTTGCATATTTGATTTGCTTTAATTTAAATTTTTCGCACCAGATTTTATTGGAGCATGCAATCCATGCAAGCTTTATGGAAAAAATGATTACATTTGAGTGTGGATTTGCTTCAATTTGGTTTTTCAGTAAAAATTTGTGTGCCAGATTCTATTTGTATTCATGCACGGATTATTAGAAGAAACTTTATGAGAATTGAATGTAGAGTTTTTCTATGAAAAATTGATTATGCCAACTTTTTATGGAAACACAACAATATATATTGAGCACTTGGGCTGAATTTCAAGGAGTAGTATACACACACACACACACTATTAAAAGATTAATGACATATTATTATGGGTAATTTTGTCATTTCATTCATCTTTATAATATGCGTGAAAAGTCCACCAGGACTTTTATTCTGTTCTGAGAGGGATGAAGTAATAAATAATAATTAATTAAATATATTAATTATTCTTATATATTATATAATAATAATTAATATATATGTAAAATTATTCAATTTATCTAGAAAAATTGAAGGATGCCTCACATTATAATAAACACACTTCTGCAAAACTAAGAACCCAACCCACACATACAACAAGTAGCTAAAAAATTTTGCAAATCCAAAACCAACTACACCAGTCCATATCATCCACATTGTCGACGCTGTGTTTTTTTCTTTTCAATTATTTGTTTATTACCCTTTATGTGATCTATGTTGATTTATCTTGCAAGGGTGTATTTTTTGGAATAGACAGACATAAATGTCGACGATTTAAAAAGTTAGATTTTAATAATTGGGCCGAATTAGATAGAGTTACTAGTTGATATGAGTTTAAATGAATGTATCAACTCATCCGAGTTTTGGAAGATTTTTTGTAATATGGCCCAATATGTGACTCTGTTTAATTGGTCTGGAACTCGAGATTTATAGAGTTAGGGGGCTTGCTTAAGCGAGAGGAAGGTGTGAGCCTCCCCGCCCCCCCAACTTCCGTCAAACACGGTTATCGCTACTTTTTCATTCTCTATGCATGAAGTGTGTGTGTGTGTGTGTTGTCAGGAATAAACATGTGAATGTTATTCCTATTTATATATGATTTGATTATGATATATATGAATGAATATGCAAGTATGTTTGCATGAAGAAAAGCTGTTAAGTCCTTTGATAGATAATAGAAATATATGTACAAGGACTTAGAATGAATTGATCAAAAATGTTAGGTTGATCCTACATAAGCAAAACGACTTTGTAAAGTCCTTAAAAAGAAATGATGTACAAGGACTATAAATATAGAAAGATCAAGCTTGTTAGGTTGATCTTATGATGTAATAGATAGGCTTGTCTGATCGTCGAGCACTGCACCAGAAGTCGTAGTCTGCCAGGAGAGTCAGAGTAAACTTGGGAGCTATCGAGGCAGAATAGGAGTATGCAAGATAGTGAGATCTCAGAGTTCGTAGACTTCTAGGGGAAACGAAGAAGGATCGTAGTGTGTCGAGAAGAGTCTCCTCGAGAACGTAGTGTCTGCACAGCCGAAGCTGAATCGTAGAGTGCAGAACTACGACTCCAACAGTAATGCTCACAATGCTAAGTCAGAATCGTAGAGCAGATACGGTTCTCAACGAATGAGCACTCCCAGAATATCCAAAGGTACGAAGCCTCTGGTTGGCACTGCAAAGATGTAATCCACAGTAAGGGAACCAGAGAGCACTCAACGAATGGCATGCAGGCTAGCAGAAGAAGTAAGCACCAAACCGATCAGCATCAAGATTGAGTTGAAAGGTCGTTCGTGATGAAGTCTTCCACAAGATGATTCAAAGAAGACTTCAGCAGTTGACTAAGGAAAAGTCAGCTAATGCAGTTGCTATCAAGAAAACAGAAGACAACGATCTTGGAAGCAACCAGGATCGTAGTGTTTGTCAGACAAAGAAAGAATTGATGGAAGGTGAACCGAGATACTGGTCAGCTTCTGAAGAGTAAGGCTAAAGTGATTAAGTGCAGGGTCAGTTCATTGATGATAAGTGAGTGGAAGATCACCAGGAGAAAGCAAGCTGGACGCGCCACAAATCTGAAGTGTCTTGATATTCAGAAGGAAACCAGAGCAAGGAATTAAGCCATCAGTATCTGAGAACAGTCTAAGCAAACAGAAGTATTGAAGCACTATACAAGGAAGAAGTGTTCTACATTGAAGATCCAATCAACACTCTTCTAGATCGTAGTGTTGTCTCCACCAGTCAACAAGACACTACGATCAGGTCCCTGAAGACAAGCATCAGAATCGTAGAGCTTGGATACCTGAAGATTGAGGCATTGGCAACGGCTCAATCTGAAGGGTAATTCGGACAAGTGCTTATTGAGAGCATCGATGCAAAAGGACAACCTCTGATCAAGAAATCAGAAGAAATAAAGTCTTCGACCTGCCCAGGACAGTAAAGTGATACATCTGACAGGGTAGATGAAAAAGTAGACTGCAGAGTCAGAAAAAGTATGTCATGTCACATCAAGCAGTCTACATCAAGCAACTTGGGATCTGTGAAGAAATTTGAATAGCTTCCAACGGCTACTTTCCAACGGAAGGATTGGGAAGGTGTATAAGTATAGAAGAGCTTCAAAGATCAACGGTTGCTGGAAGAGTTGAGTTTTTGGAGAGAAGGTGGAATGATCGAATCAAGTAATAGTTAGTCCAGAGACTCACTCTACGATCCACCAAGAACACTCAAAAGTCAGATCAAGCAAGAAGTAGAAGTGTGAGTTCTACTATGTAGAAGTGAGAGTTCTACTACATGAAGAGTGTTCTGAACTGCCATGAGAAAGAAGAGCGTCATGCCATCTGGATGTCCATCATGGGAAGACTCTAAGTACAATAGAGAAGAGCTTACGGTCATCTTAGCAAGTCCATCATGGGAAGACATCGAGTAGCAAGAAGGGAGATCACAAAAGCCATCTTGGTGTCAAGCTTGAGAAAGCTTCTAGGTACCTTGCAGAAGAGCTTACAGTCATCCTAGAAGTCTCTCATGTGCAGACATCAAGTACCATGAAGAATGATCTTCAAGGCAGTTCATCAAGGGGTCATCCGGAGTAGTTGAGCAACCTAAGAAGCTGAGCATCATGCAATACTCAACTGCTCTTCAAGGATGATCAAGCCGAAGCTGCTAAAGATAGAAGATGTTCAGAGCATGAAGACATCTTAGCAGCTCAGCACCGACTCCAACAACAACAACAACAACTCAAGAAGCCAGGGCCTGAGAGGTCCTTGTCCAAAGGGACTAAACAAAGCAGGGCCAAAGGGTCCTTGTCCAAAGGGACTAAATGAAGTTCCAAGCCTGTTGGGCTTGAAGAGTTCCTAGGGAACTAGAGGAGTCCCAAGGCTGCTGGCCTTGAAGAGTTCTTAGTGAACTGAAGTCCCAAGGCTGCTGGCCTTGAAGGAATCGTAGAGATTCAGGGTGCTGCCCTTCCTTAGTGGAAATCCTGCTAGTTGAAAGCAGAAGAGTGGATTAGGAGCTTGAGTCTCTGAACCACTTAAAACCCCTTGTGTCTTTTACATTATGTCATTTACATTATGTCTATAACTGCTATAACTGCTATGTATGTTTTAACTGCTTACAACTAAACTAACCCAACGAACAATGTTTGTATGATTATGAATATATCAATGAAGGAGGGGAATCTTTTACTTATTCCGCTGTGCTTGAAAAGATTCTATGTTTGTCATATAATCTAATATGAACAATATATCATAAACCAGAAAAGTATTTTAAAAGAAAAGAATCTATTCAACCCCCCCCTTCTAGATCTATTGTGCCCTCTGGGATCTAACAATTGGTATCAGAGCAGGTTCTCATGCTGCATTCTAAAGCTAATCGCTTTGAGTCTGATCCAAGGCACCGACATTGTTCTAAACTTAGTTTAGTAGTAACCTGTTATATGTCTAAGAGCTCACATGTTGGAAATATTGTGTATAGGTAAAAATGTGTATACACCTGAAGCTGCTCAGATTGGTTCATATCCTCGATTGCTATATCAACAAGACCAATCCTAGCCTACAGTCAATCTTGTAGTCTGAAGATCAGATGAGAGAAAGAGAGCAAGAGACATCAGTAACAAGGAGTAAAGCATTCATCAGTCTGAAAGATGAAGAGGTCACGCGTACGAAGAAATGACTGATTCAAGTGGAGATAGAAGATCCTCTCAATCTTATGAGTGACCAACCAAAAACTGAATGTTGTCTCTGAAAACTTAAAGATGTCAAAGATCTAAATATCACGATTCTCTCGGTCTACATCCTCAAGACCACGACTGTTTGATGAAAGGCAGACAAGAGCATTAAGCTGAAAAGGGGCAAAAGTAAGAGCTATGCACATCAATACCTGAACTCAGTATATCTAAAGTAAATGACTGTTAAGAAACTGACAGTAAAAAGGTACGGTTCCTCACCATCATTTATGTATACATCATAGTTGCACCATCTTATGAACTGTGACAGTATTCTGTCAACAAGTCATAATCTTCCTAAAAAGGTGAATAGAGAAAGTAGTCTAAAGATGGAAAATTCAAATGTCTATAAACTTTCTCTTCAAACCAAGTTTTAGGCTGAAGATGACATCTTGAAGAAAATCTGAAATGGATCACAAGAGTATCACAGACCAAATGAATCTTATGTTAAGTAATCATTGTTGTTGTGCTAGTATGTGTGTACAAGCCTATGTTCTAAGTGTTTAACAACACACAGAGAATGATCAGCTCTACAAGAGGATCTTGTTGATTTGTAGAAACTGATCACATCCATAAATTAACTAGATACTCATAAATAGCAGAGTTGATTCACACTATGCGAACACTTAAACATTGTGAACATAACCCAGTAATTGATGAAACCATCATAGATAAAGAGTGTGTTATCAATTGTCAAATCCTACACACACTCACTGTCATGCATCTAAAATGTATTATCCCAAGATAGTTGCATGCATGAATGTCTGTTGGTGATAAACATGATGATTATCCAGATAAGAGGAATATGGGTTTAGAAAACTAACCTAGCAGGACCCATTCAACAATGGGGACCAAAAGTAGGAATTACTTGAACCTGCAGGTACTTGGTCAGTCTGACCACACTAAGGAATGCTGAAGCAGAAGACTTCATTCAAAAGGATTCAACCAGCAGAAGGCTATGGACTATTCAGAGAAAAGTCTGATAAAGTCCATATATGTCCAAGCCTGTCCTTGAAGACCCTCTGAGCTAACCTGAATGGAGCTCACATGGCTGCAAATCTGTATATGGGAGCATGCCATGCAGCAGAAGATAAAAGAGGATTCTATGTGCCCATGCCAAGAGAGATACTCTTTATGGAAAGGATCCTCAAGGGAAGCTCACAATAGAAGATCTTTGAGCTTGAGACAAAAGGAGTTCTCTACGAAGCAGAACTTCTCAAAACTAAGGACTGTCAAAGAAGACTACGTTCGTAGTACTGTCAAATGATCGTAGAGTGATCAATCTTGAAAATACTCATCTCTACGATACAAGAAAGACTAAGCAACGATGATGATTCCGGTCAGAAGTAGAAGTGCTGGGCAGCCCTCAAATGAACATGAAGAAGGAATCACATCTATCTGAGATGACGGCATCAACAATGGGGGAGCAGTGGTTTGTTAAGGAATAACTGCACCATTAACCTGGAAGAGATGTACCAGCTGCAAAGTCCCAAAACCTTGTGGCTGATGAACCAAATGAAGATCCATAGTCAGTAGGATCGTCTCAAAACGAACTACTGATAACCCTTCAGCCACCTAATCTATAATCGTGAAGTGTCTGCGATCAAACACATGATCGTAGAGTAAGAGTAGAAGGACACCACGATTTCAGCAATGCAGATACTTAAAGATGATAGAAGATCTTCTCATCAAAAAGGGTCTAATGAGATGTCATTGAAAATCACTGTCTTAGTATTTCATCTGGAAAGCGCCTCAGGGACAAACCTGACCCTTAGCTAACTCTAAGAGGTTGGCCCTTCCTGAGCTACCTTATCCCAGAAGGAATGCCTGATCTAGTTCATCTCAAAAGAACCTAGTCAGTCAACGATCGTAGAGTTAAACTTGAAGAGGACTAAACGATTGTAGTACAAACTTAACAATCGTAGTGCTGACTAAACGATCGTAGTACAACCTCAGCGACAGAAGAAGATAACTTTACGATCGTAGTCCTACAAAAGGGTATTCCAGTTTAAGGAGTATGAAGAAAGAGACATCTGCTAAGCCATTTAAGTTGAGGAGATAAGTTCGAATACATCAGTGATTGAGCTGTGCTGAATCGAAGTAAGGAGGAAAGACAAAGCCATCCAATACAACATCTCTCAGAAATTGATCGTTGAGTAAGCAAATGAAATCGTAGAGTCCATAGCTATCTCATTATATTACTTTACGAATCAAAAGGTCAACGGTCAAAGCCACGTCAATTAAACGTTCACTCCTCTGATAACTGAAAAGTTGTGGGAAGTTACAGCTCATTACTGGGCAACGTGCAACCAATGAAAAATTGACACATCACTGAGTATGCAGAGTTAGAAGGAACTGCCATAAAGACAAGTTCAAATCTGCAGACAGTTACCAAAAGATATCGAACCTTTCTCCCTCCCATTTTCAAAACCCTAAAAAGCTTTTCAAAAGCAAAATCAGTTAACCTCCAGAACCTTACCAACCAGACAGTCATCTCGCATAAACCTTTCTATATTTATACCCACATTCTTCAAACTACTCAAAATGGAAAACTGGCAAGTGATCACTGGTATTCAGCTTGGGACCAAATCGTTTAAGAAATCTGAAAAGAAGTTCAGAGATATTCTCGAGCTTGTAAAGAAGGCTGGATTTTCAGAATGTCTTGAAGCAGATACTCGAGTCTACTGCGACCTGGTTAAGGAGTTCTACTCAAACATCTCTATAAGCTCGGAAACCCTTACCACCAAGGTTAAAGGTCAGTCTCTCAAGTTAAAATCTTCTGACCTAAACCAATGCCTAGGATTTCCTAACCAAGGCCTAAAGAACCTTGATGATGTCAACATTGAATTAGCTAAGGAAATTATGGGGTATCAAAGAAACTCTAGTTTCAAGGACATGAAGAAGAAGGAGTTCCCTGAGCAATATGAGTTCCTCGCTGAAATAGTTGGAAAGTGCATACTATGTAAGAACACTGCACATGACACAGTGATCGACCAGCAGTTGAAAATCATGTCTGCAATGGTTTTGAAGAAACAAATCGACTTTGGATCTATCTTGATTGACCAGATCTCCAAATGGGTAGAGAGGAATGAGAAGAAGTCCCTGACCAAGGTATATCATGAAAGGCTGTTAAGTATCATACTGAAGAAAAAGCTAGGGGAAAAGATCAAGGATGATGAGGGAGAAGCCCTGAATGTGCACAAGGTGATGTCTCCACAACTATTTGAAAACTGGAAGAAGAACCCTAAGGAGAACAAAAGGCTGACAGCTGGGAGCAGTAGTAGAGCCTCTGCAAAGAAGAGGAAGACAGTAAAGGCAGAGAGCTCTGAGTCCAGTAACTCTGAAGCAGCTGAAATCACACCAGCTAAGAAGAAATCAAAAGTGGTGAAAAGAGCTGGTGATGTGAAGAAAGCCCAGGCCCCACCAAGGAGAGTCCCCTCCTTGAGCAAGAGTAAAGAAGAAGAGGCCCAAACTGCTGAAACCACAAAAAAAAGAAGCAGCAGGTTACTTCAAGGGCCAGTCAGCAAGAAAGCTAAGGTGGAGGACAAACCAGCCTTAGCTTCTCAAATCAATACATCTGCTGATAAGGAAAGGTGCTCTAGTCTCATGGCCAATACTCAGAGAAGCAACTCTGATGAAGAAAAAGAAATTTCTGATCAAAATGCATCCCCAAATACAACTGTCCCAACCAGCCCAGAGAATGAGTCAGAAAATGCTATCCAAGAAGAAGAAGAATAACATGTCCCCTCAATCCAAGAGAGCTTTCATAATGACTCAGAAAGTGATGAGGACAAGGAAGAAGAATCTGCCCCTGCCAGTGCTGATATTCAAAGAAGTTTATCTGATAAGGAAGTGGAGTCAAAGACTGGGGAAGAAGAAGAATTTGCCTCTCCGATAGTTGAACCTCCACAAAGAAGAAAGAGCTACAGGCTGCAAGCCCAGTTTGCCTCCAAAAGGAACAGTGGCCAATCAAATGCCATCATTGAATTAAGTGATGATGAATCTGTATCCCCAGGAGAAGATGCTGAAGAAGAAGCCAGCAGTGAAGAACAAGTATCTAAAGAAAGTCTTAATGAAGAAAGTTCAGATAATGAAATTCAGCAAGAAGGATTCTCTGTTGGAGATGATCAAGAAGAGTCTGAACATGAAATGCAACATGAAGATGATCCCTCTGCTGAAGCTGATCTAAATGGCTCTGGTTCTGAGAAGGAAGAAGCTGGAAATGATTCCAACTCTGAAGATCAGGAATCAGGAAATTCAGAACTTCACCCTGTTCTCTCACCTGCAAGATTTATAAGGAGAATAGTAGTAGAAGTTCCCAATGAACCATCAGAGACTCCTCCTGAAAGATGGGTAAACCATGGAGGTGAACAGATCAGAATAGTAAGAATGACATCCTTTGACTTGGTCAAGAACTGGAACAATATGAAAATGGACTGCACAACCATTCTCTACAACCCTGATGATCTGCTAATGAGATGGTTCTTCCAGTGGATGCCATGGCTAAAGGCCATTACTGAAAAAGATGAAAGCTACTTCAGTTGGTGTTATAAGCAGTTTTCAAGCATGGAACTGGTGGCTCAGAACTTTCCGAGAGTGAGGAAGTTTGCCACCACGCTGATCACAAACCAGCCCCACTTCAAGATCTATCGACATGCTGGAAATCTCTACATCCCCTACGATCGCAGGATGGACTCTGAAGGAAGAAGAACCATGTCCAAGAAGCCGATCGTAGAGTCTGATCACTCTACTGCTTATGATGTTCTAATCCAATCTCAGGAGTCTCCTTATGATCAAGCACTGCTAACAGTCACTCCATCATCCTCCACAAGCAATTGGTACTCCACGATTGTTCAGATTATCCACACCTTTGAAAATTTGTTCAAAGATGACAATCGTAAAGTCCAATCCATTGCTCCACCTGAAGCTGCCAATGATCAAACTACCTTGGAGCAGGAACTACTGAAGAGCTCTGATGACTTAACCAAGAAGATATCTATGCTCACTGAAGAAACACAGAAGCAGACAGCAGCAGGAGATGATTCCTTCCAGCACAAGCTTCAAGCTATCTTGGCTGATGTATCTCTCAAACTCCAAGAGAGAGATAACATCTATCAGAAGGCCATCCAAGATCAGAAGGAAGAAGCTCTACAAGTTCAGAAGGCCAATGCAAAGCAGATCGAAGCCCTCTCTGACAAGATTGACGATCTGAAACAGTCCTTCTCCGTGCAACTTGAACTCGGACAGCAAGAACTAAAGTTTGAAGTTGCAAACTCCTCCTACCTGATGGAGCAGCTTATGTCCAACATGGAGCAGCTCTCTCAAATGATTGATGACAAAAAGGGGGAGAAAGAGAGGCGAAGAAAGAAGAGGAGGAAGAGGCACCAAAAGAAGAGCAGAGGATTAAGGGAGAAAAAGTCAAAGAAGAAGAAAGCATCAGCAGATAGAGAATCATCATCTGAGGGGGAGCCTGAAGATGATGATACCAAGATCACAGAAGCTGAAGGGGAGCCAGATCAGAAAGATGATGAAGGGAAATCAAGCAAAGAGAAAAGGTCATCATCAGAGGGGGAGCAAGAACAAGAAGCAGCAGCTGATAAGTAGCCGATCAACAAGAATCCTGGAATCATACATGGAGCCAAGGAGGTATATCTCTAGTCTGTTAGTATGTTCTGGATCCAGGATTTAGAATGTCTGAATATATAATTGCCATATTAATATAAATGACATTCATGATTAACTGTTTAGAAATACAGCTTCTCACTGTATCTAAGATTCATTCATAACATGCATATGCACTTATTGTTTTTGTCATAATCAAATAGGGGGAGATTGTCAGGAATAAACATGTGAATGTTATTCCTATTTATATATGATTTGATTATGATATATATGAATGAATATGCAAGTATGTTTGCATGAAGAAAAGCTGTTAAGTCCTTTGATAGATAATAGAAATATATGTACAAGGACTTAGAATGAATTGATCAAAATGTTAGGTTGATCCTACATAAGCAAAACGGCTTTGTAAAGTCCTTAAAAAGAAATGATGTACAAGGACTATAAATATAGAAAGATCAAGCTTGTTAGGTTGATCTTATGATATAATAGATAGGCTTGTCTGATCGTCGAGCACTGCACCAGAAGTCATAGTCTGCCAGGAGAGTCAGAGTAAACTTGGGAGCTATCGAGGCAGAATAGGAGTATGCAAGATAGTGAGATCTCAGAGTTCGTAGACTTCCAGGGGAAACGAAGAAGGATCGTAGTGTGTCGAGAAGAGTCTCCTCGAGAACGTAGTGTCTGCACATCCGAAGCTGAATCGTAGAGTGCAGAACTACGACTCCAACAGTAATGCTCACAATGCTAAGTCAGAATCGTAGAGCAGATACGGTTCTCAACGAATGAGCACTCCCAGAATATCCAAAGGTACGAAGCCTCTGGTTGGCACTGCAAAGATGTAATCCACAGTAAGGGAACCAGAGAGCACTCAACGAATGGCATGCAGGCTAGCAGAAGAAGTAAGCACCAAACCGATCAGCATCAAGATTGAGTTGAAAGGTCGTTCGTGATGAAGTCTTCCACAAGATGATTCAAAGAAGACTTCAGCAGTTGACTAAGGAAAAGTCAGCTAATGCAGTTGCTATCAAGAAAACAGAAGACAACGATCTTGGAAGCAACCAGGATCGTAGTGTTTGTCAGACAAAGAAAGAACTGATGGAAGGTGAACCGAGATACTGGTCAGCTTCTGAAGAGCAAGGCTAAAGTGATTAAGTGCAGGGTCAGTTCATTGATGATAAGTGAGCGAAAGATCACCAGGAGAAAGCAAGCTGGACGCGCCACAAATCTGAAGTGTCTTGATATTCAGAAGGAAACCAGAGCAAGGAATTAAGCCATCAGTATCTGAGAACAGTCTAAGCAAACAGAAGTATTGAAGCACTATACAAGGAAGAAGTGTTCTACATTGAAGATCCAATCAACACTCTTCTAGATCGTAGTGTTGTCTCCACCAGTCAACAAGACACTACGATCAGGTCCCTGAAGACAAGCATCAGAATCGTAGAGCTTGGATACCTGAAGATTGAGGCATTGGCAACGGCTCAATCTGAAGGGTAATTCGGACAAGTGCTTATTGAGAGCATCGATGCAAAAGGACAACCTCTGATCAAGAAATCAGAAGAAATAAAGTCTTCGACCTGCCCAGGACAGTAAAGTGATACATCTGACAGGGTAGATGAAAAAGTAGACTGCAGAGTCAGAAAAAGTATGTCATGTCACATCAAGTAATCTACATCAAGCAACTTGGGATCTGTGAAGACATTTGAATAGCTTCCAACGGCTACTTTCCAACGGAAGGATTGGGAAGGTGTATAAGTATAGAAGAGCTTCAAAGATCAAAGGTTGCTGGAAGAGTTGAGTTTTTGGAGAGAAGGTGGAATGATCGAATCAAGTAATAGTTAGTCCAGAGACTCACTCTACGATCCACCAAGAACACTCAAAAGTCAGATCAAGCAAGAAGTAGAAGTGTGAGTTCTACTATGTAGAAGTGAGAGTTCTACTACATGAAGAGTGTTCTGAACTGCCGAGAGAAAGAAGAGCGTCATGCCATCTGGATGTCCATCATGGGAAGACTCTAAGTACAATAGAGAAGAGCTTACGGTCATCTTAGCAAGTCCATCATGGGAAGACATCGAGTAGCAAGAAGGGAGATCACAAAAGCCATCTTGGTGTCAAGCTTGAGAAAGCTTCTAGGTACCTTGCAGAAGAGCTTACAGTCATCCTAGAAGTCTCTCATGTGCAGACATCAAGTACCATGAAGAATGATCTTCAAGGCAGTTCATCAAGGGGTCATCCGGAGTAGTTGAGCAACCTAAGAAGCTGAGCATCATGCAATACTCAACTGCTCTTCAAGGATGATCAAGCCGAAGCTGCTAAAGATAGAAGATGTTCAGAGCATGAAGACATCTTAGCAGCTCAGCACCGACTCCAACAACAACAACAACAACTCAAGAAGCCAGGGCCTGAGAGGTCCTTGTCCAAAGGGACTAAACAAAGCAGGGCCAAAGGGTCCTTGTCCAAAGGGACTAAATGAAGTTCCAAGCCTGTTGGGCTTGAAGAGTTCCTAGGGAACTAGAGGAGTCCCAAGGCTGCTGGCCTTGAAGAGTTCTTAGTGAACTGAAGTCCCAAGGCTGCTGGCCTTGAAGGAATCGTAGAGATTCAGGGTGCTGCCCTTCCTTAGTGGAAATCCTGCTAGTTGAAAGCAGAAGAGTGGATTAGGAGCTTGAGTCTCTGAACCACTTAAAACCCCTTGTGTCTTTTACATTATGTCATTTACATTATGTCTATAACTGCTATAACTGCTATGTATGTTTTAACTGCTTACAACTAAACTAACCCAACGAACAATGTTTGTATGATTATGAATATATCAATGAAGGAGGGGAATCTTTTACTTATTCCGCTGTGCTTGAAAAGATTCTATGTTTGTCATATAATCTAATATGAACAATATATCATAAACCAGAAAAGTATTTTAAAAGAAAAGAATCTATTCAACCCCCCCCCTTCTAGATCTATTGTGCCCTCTGGGATCTAACATGTGTGTGTATGTGTGGAAAGCTTTTGATTTGAAAAAGATATTATGTGCTTTATTTGAAAGTAGTGTTATGCCTTTTTAACCTAAATACGAAGGGGTTTAACTTAATGAAAAGTTCATTTTTAATATGCATATGAAAGAGAAGCTTTAAAAAGTTATTTTTAAACCCTTTCCCTCGCATAGAAATTGAGACCTTTAATACTTCATTTTATCTTGTATTAAGCCTTTCTTTTGATCCTAAAAGCGGCTTCGTTTGATTTTATTGAGATGTGAAGCATATTTGGGGTTTGGGGGGGTGGGGTTGGGGGTGGGGTTGGGGGTGGTTTAAAACTCGGGGTTCTAATTACTTGATTTTTCTTAAGTCTATCCATCCCAACACGATTTATATTTTATAAAATCTTCGTTAATTTGATTTGAAAATCATTTTGAGTGACGAAATAAAAACTAAAAAATACAAGGGTCGGACTCCTTATGGGCATCTAAGTCATCGAAGTAAGCCCAAGCACCACATACATGTTTTTCACTATTTTGAGGACTTAAATCTAGATAATCGTTTTAAGGCCCCGGATTTACATGTACACTGGATTGCAAACTGGCATTTACAGCATAAACGAGTTTATTTTCGGAACCGGATCTAAATCCATTGATTGGATCTTCAATCCATTGTAGTTCCTAGGCTCACATAAATAATTAAAACTTGCACAATGAATATTTAAACAAATTATGTACAAATAAATTAAAAACTTCGATAAACAAGAGATTTATTGATTAAATCATTGTACGCGAGTAAACAAGCCTCTCGTTTCCTCTAGATATAGATCTAGGGTCACGTGGTTGTTAAATATTTACAAAAACTAGAAATTAAACTAGATCTATACATATCTTAGCCATTATAGCCTTCAGGTTCAAGTTTTACAACTTCTGAACTGGTTAAAAGCTAGATTTGACTAGATCTAGTATAGATCTAGTCAATACAATGCAAATATTGACTATTTACTTGAAAATGAATGGTGAAAAGCTAGATCTATGCCACATTAAGATAACTATATATCTATATAATAAAACAGAACCCATTTTGAATCTTTCATTTGACAAAGCACAATGACGGTTCAGATTTCATCTCAATTTCTTTCAACCTAATCTAAAGGCTCACATTTCATCTCACACTTAAAATTCCCGCCGAAATCAAATTCACCCCTAAAAGTTCCTGCACAAATCAAATAATAATAATAATAATAACAATAATGACAATAATAATAATAATAATTATTATTATTATTATTATTATAATAGCAATAATAATAATTACTATTATTATAATAATAATATTTATAATAATAATAATAATAATAATTATTATTGTTATTATTATTATTATTATTATTATTATTATTATTATGATAATAGTAATAATAATAATAATAATATTAGTAATAGTAATAATAATTATAATAATTATAATAATAATATTTATTATTATTATAATAGTAATAATATTTATAATAATTATATTAATAATATAATTATAATAATAATAATAGTAATAATCATAATAATAATTTTGATAATAGTAATAATAATAACAGTAATAATAGCAACAATAATAACAACAACAATAATAACAATAATAATAACAATAATTATTATAATTATAATAATAAGAATATTAATAGTATAATTATAATAATAATAATAATAGTAATAATTATAATAATTATTATGATAATAATAATAAAAACAACAATAATAACAATAATAATAATAACAATAGTTACTATAATAATAATAATAATAATAATAATAATAGCAATTATAATAATAGTAATAATTCTAATAATAATTCATAATAATAATAATAATTATAATTATAATTATAATTATAATTATAATTATAATATTAATATTAATATTAATAATATAATAATATTTATGATAATAGTAAAAATAATAACAACAATAACAATAACAACAATAATAATAACAATAATAATAACAACAACAACAACAATAATAATAATAATAATTATAATAGTAATAATTATTATTATTATAGCTATAATAGTAATAATAATAATTATTATTATAGCTATAATAGTAATAATAACAACAACAACAATAATAATAACAATAATTATTATAATTATAATTATAATAATAATAACAATAATAATTGTTATTGTGGTGGTATGATGAATTATGAAAATTGTTATTGATGATTTGTAAGTTTTGGAGACAGGTTTAAATTTTTCTGAATATCTATTTTTAAAGAAGAATTAATTATTGTGATGGTGTGGTGAATTATGATAATTGTTATGTGTGATTGTAAGTTATTTTAGATTGTAAAAAGTCATTAGGTAATGTAGTATTTTAATATATTTTGAATTTTGACCTAATTTTTTGTTACGTCGTGCCTTCAGGTACGGACAATTACTAGTATATATATATCACTTATATATATTGTGACGCCCCCAAAATAGGTATACATCACTCATCTTGAGTCACCAAATACATGATACAGAATACAAATACAACCTTAAATATACAACATGAGCTGTGAGTTTTAATACAAATATTATCTTCTAGACAGTATTCAAACTCAAAATAAGTCCTCAATACATTTATTATCACACTATTTCACAGAATAGTGATGACTACTAATGCAACCATCTGGACTGTCAATCCATTCCCCAACTAGTCCCAGCTATATTCTCATTTCCTGAAGAGAACATTGAAAGATAGGGTGAGCTCAACTAGCCCAGTAAGAAATATTATGACTAAGATACTGCAGAATAAATTATCCTTAGCATTCAATAGTATAACAACTGATAGAATATAATAGATAACAAGTTTTAGATCAACAACTGCAGCGGAATAAGCAATCCATTAGAAGAGTCAAATAGAGAATAAAATCTACTATCTTCAATGATTTAAAAGGTTTTTCATCACTTTTATCGCTGAGACTCAGCTTAATAAATAATCCACATCATTAAATCATCCATGCACTACAGGCCAGTGATATTCTTTAATGTCACGACCACAAATTATCCATGCACTACGGGCCAAAGATAATCGTATTTTCATCAACAGTTCTGATCATGCCATAAAATAATTCATCTTTGCACCCTTGGCCGAAGAGAATCAATAGCCATAATCATACCAAAAACTGTCCATCAATGCACTACGGGCCAATGAGGACTTTTTCCACATCATTTGTAACATTACGGTCATGATTATACCGAATAATCCCTGGTCATAATCATACCAAGTCCATCTATGAACTACAGGCCACAGATGACTTTCAACATATTATAAACATGAGGATGATGAAAATTCAATAAAACAAGTTCAAGGATAAAGTTTAAAGATTAATTTATAATTTAATTTATCCATAAATCAATAACATCCAAATTGTCAACATGATACTTCTTTGTAGAGTAAAATTCAAGAATGCTCAGAAGAATATTTTCATGAAAAGATACTGGATGAAGAGCAAATATCTAGGATATTCTACTAATTTCATGGATTATAGAAGCCAAAAATTTAACCAACTAAGTATAATAGAATATATGAAACTGTAAATTGATTTCTGTCGCCATGCCGTAATCCACGTAGACAGATTATTCCAACAGAATAATAAAGAATGGAATAACAGAAGAATTCACTAGGCGTGCGTAATCCGCACAGACAGGTTATTCCAACAGAATAATAAAGAATAGAACCAGGTCATGCGTAATCCGCACAGACCGGATATTCCAACAGAATAATAAAGAATGGAACCAGGTTATGCGTAATACGCACCGACGGGATGTTCCAACAGAATAATAAAGAATGGAATAACAACAAAAGAATTCACCAGGCGTGCGTAATCCGCACAGACAGGTTATTCCAACAGAATAATAAAGAATGGAATCAGGTCATACGTAATCCGAACAGACAAGATATTCCAATAGAATAATAAAGAATGGAACCAAGTCATGCGTAATCCGCACAGACAAGATATTTCAACAGAATAATAAAGAATGGAACCAGGTCATGTGTAATACACACCGACAGAATGTTCCAACAGAATAATAAAGAATAGAATAACAACAAAATTCACCAAGCATGCGATAGACAGCACAGACATGTTATTCCAACAGAATCATAGAAGAATTTCACCATGTATGCGGTACTTTGCATAGAAAGGTTATTCCAACATAATAATAAAGAATAGAATAACAGAAGAATTTCACCATGTATGTGGTACTTCACATAGACAGATTATTCCAATATAATAATAAAGAATGGAATAACATAAGTTCTCTTCATGAATACGAAAGAAATAATACCCCTTACCTTAAAAAGAAGAGTATTCCGATGGGTAGGGCGGGGATATACTTAAAGAAAACTTGCACTATTTTCTATGCTCAAAGCTTTCTTAAACTATAAAGAAATACGCTCAAGATTATAGAAGAAGAATTCTCTGAACTTCTAGTGTGATTTTTAATTCTAACTGAGCATCTTATATATAGAAGAATGTAAAGGATACTATGATGCACTATGCAAACACTATGCATAATAAAATATAATATATTTTATTTAAAATCTAATAAAACAAATAACTTAATAAAAGTATTCTGTTTTATATAAAAATATTTTACTATGCAAACACTATGCAGGCACTATGTAAACACTATACATAATAAAATATAATATATTTTATTTAAAATCTAATAAAATATATAACTTTATAAAAGTATTTTGTTTTATATAAAAAGATTTTACTATGCAAATACTATGCATAATAAAATATAATATATTCTATTTATAATCAAATAAAACAAAACTTTATAAAAAGTATTCTGTTTTATATAAAAAGTTTTCTGTTTTATTACATTTATAATAATAATAAAACAACATTTATCACCATTATTATGATTCACAATATTAATCGACCAGGTCGTTCCCAGGAAAGAGGGGGCCTTCCAATAAGGATTTCTCCCTATTGCACGCAATTAGGTGATTAAACATCTCCTTGACATAACTTCTAGACATCGTCAATATTGCAAATAATAATATTAATAACTCTGTCATCTCAATTATTGACTTAATAATATATAAAATATCGATAATAATTGAATCAAATAACGTGAGATACTATGCAATAATTACTCTAGCAATAATTGAACAAAATTGAGTGACTTCTCACGTAAGCATCAATAATCAATATCGTGTGCTACTCTGCAACCATGCGTATTACTGTACTTTTATTACCGAGTAGTTCAACAGTTATAACGGTAAAACTCCCGCCGTTATTTTCATAAAAATATTTTTGTCGTTTTCTCAATCCGACAATAATTTTGTTATGGGGTCAACTAATGATTGTACCGTCGTACGGATATTCCCCGACAAAAAAAAATATTTCCCGACCAATCGAATATTATACATCAACTTGTATACTTTTCAAAATTTATAAATATTACCCACAACTATAACATTAACTCAAATCCAGACCATAATTTTGAAAAAAATATTTCGAGAAAATTAAATCTTTATTCATAAAATTTGGGATTTTACATATATAGTAAAGAAAGAAAAAGAAACATATCTGAAGAGATCTTACAGTCTGATCCATGAGAACTGCTATCGAACGGTTTTAGACTCTTTTAAACTCAGTTTCCACCGGTTAAAATTTGATATGTTGAAGTATATATGTATAGAAGTGTTTAAAGAAGAGATTTACAAAGATAGAAGTAAGATGTGAGATATTTCTCACTCGGAAAAAAGCACATTTACCCGCTGGTGGTCATCGACTTGTAAGCAATTGGCCAGTGAACTTTAAAAATATGCAATTGAACCACTGTGCTTTCTAAAACTGAAAATTTAGGTTATTCCGTCCAAGTTGGACGGAAGTCAAATAATTACACACGTAGCATTGAAAAAAAATCAAATATTATTATTTTCTTATGTGGCAATACAAAAATAAAATCATTGATTATATGGCAAAAAATGATTAAAATAATAATAAAATTAAAATAAATAATAATTAATTCATTTTAAAATAAAATAATTAATTTTAAAAATAAAAATAAAATAATAAATTTTAAAATAATAAAGAACGAAATATTAGAAGAATTTCACCATGTATGCGGTACTTCGCATAAACAGGTTATTCCAACATAATAATAAAGAATGGAATAACAGAAGAATTTTACCAAGTATAGGGTAGTCCGCGTATACAGGTTATTCCAACAGAATAATAAATAATAATAATATCCTTTACGAGTACGACAATTATATCCTCTACCTTAAAAAGAAAAGTATTCCGACTGGTACGACGGGAATATACTTGAAGAAAACTTGCACTACGCTCAAAGCTTTCTTAAACTCTAAAGAAATACGCTTAAGATTATAGAAGAAGAACTCTCTCTATAGTTTCTCTCTCTAGAGTTTTAGTGAATTCGTAAGAAATAATGAAGGAATGAGCTTCTATTTATAGAAAATAGACTGCATAATAACTAACTCATGAACGGTCCAGATTGATTTACTTTAATCTGACAGTCCATATTTAAAGCAAAATTTTTTAAATAAAATATAATATATTCTATTTATAATCTAATAAAATGAATAACTTTATAAAAGATTTTACTATGCAAACACTATGCAGGCATTATGCAAATACTATGCATAATAGAATATAATATATTCTAATTATTGTCTAATAAAACAGATAACTTTATAAAAATATTTTGTTTTATTTAAAAAAAATTTACTATTAGCCTAATAAAATGAATAACTTTACAAAAGTATTCTTTTTTATATAAAAAACTTTTCTGTTTTATAACATTAATAATACCAATAAAACAAAACTGAGTGACTTATCACATAAGCATCAATAATCAATATCGTGTGATACTATGCAACCACGTGTATTACTGTACTTTTACTACAGAGTAGTTTAACGGTAAAACTTCTGCCGTTATTTTCATAAAAATATTTTTGTCATTTTCTCATTCCGACAATAATTCTGTTGTGGGGTCCACCAATGATTGTACCGTCGTACGGATATTTCCCGACAAAAAGAATATTCCCCGGCCAATCGAATATTATATAACAACTTGTTAAGGTAGGGGATATTATCTAGTAGAAAAGTAGGGGATATTATAGAAAGTAGGGGATATTATATAACAACTATAGAAAGAAAGAACAAAAGTATTCTGCTACTTCACTACTCATATATCTAGTACTCTTCTTCTTAAGGTAGGGGATATTATTTGTTGTACTCGTAAGGGGTATTATTTCTTTTGTATTCATGAAGAGAACTTCTGTTATTCCATTATTTATTATTCTATTGGAATAACCTGTATACGCGGGCTACCCTTTACTTGGTGTAATTCTTCTGTTATTCCATTATTTATTATTCTATTGGAATAACCTATATATGCGGGCTACAATATACTTGGTGAAATTCTTCTATTATTCCATTCTTTATTATTCTGTTGGAATATCATGTTTGTGCGTTTACGCCTGACCTGGTTTCATTATTTATTATTCTGTCGGAATATCCTGTCTGTGCGTTTACACCGGATCTGGTTCCATTATTTTTTATTCTGTCAGAATATCCTGTCTGTGCGTTTACGCCGGACCTGGTTCCATTATTTATTATTCTGTTGGGAATAACATGTCTGTGCAGTCTATCGCACGCATAGTGAATCCTTCTGTTATTCCATTCTTTATTATTCTGTTGGAATGACCTGTTTATGTGGATTACCACATGCATGGTGAATGATCCTTCGTATTCATTCCTTATTAAATTATGGAAATGATCTGTATACGTGGATTACCGCATGGCGGGTGAAAATCCATTTGCAGTTTCATATATTCTATTATACTCAGTTGGTTAAAGTTTTAGTTTCTATACTCCATAAAATTAGTGGAATATCCTTGATATTTGCGCTTCATCCAGTATCTTTTCATAGAAATATTCTTCTGAGCATTCTTGAATTTTACTCTACAAAGAAATATCATGTTGACAATTTGGACGTTATTGGTTCCTGGATAAATTAATTTTTGAACTTGTTTTATTGAACTCTTATATCATTGTCATCATCCTCATGTTTATATTATGTTGAAAGTCATTTGTGGCCTGTAGTGCATAGATGGACTTGGTATGATTATGACCAGGGATTATTCGGTATAATCATGACCGTAATGTTACAAATGATGTGAAAAAAGTCCTCATTGGCCCGTAGTGCATTGATGGACAGTTTTTGGTATGATTATGGCTATGGATTCTCTTCAGCCAAGGGTGCAAAGATGAATTGTTTTATGGCATGATCAGGACCTTTGATGAAAACACGATTATCTTTGGCTCGTAGTGCATGGATAATTCGTGGTCGTGATACTAAAGAATATCCTTGGCCGTAGTGCAGGGGTGATTTGATGATGTGGATTATTTATTAAGCTGAGTCCTAACGATAAAAGTGATGAAAAACCTTTTAAATCATAGAAGATAGTAAATTTTATTCTCTATTTGACTCTTCTAATGGATTGTTTGTTCCGTTGCAGTTAAATTTGATGTTTGTTATATTTTATCAGTTTAACACTGTTGAAGGCTAATGATAACTTATTCTGCATTATCTTAGTCATAATATTTCTTACTGGGTTAGTTGAGCTCACCCTTTTGCTTTCATTGTTCTCTTCAGGAAATGAAAACGTAGCAGGGACTAGTCGGGGGAAACAGAGTGATGGTCCTAGATGGTGCATTAGTAGTCCTCACTATTCTGTGAAATAGTGTGATAATGAATGTAATGAGGACCCCATTGAGTTTGTATATTGTCTAGATGACAGTATTTGTATTAAAACTCACAGCTCTCTTGTTGTATATTAAAGATTGTATTTGTATTTTATACCATGTATTTGGCAACTCAGAATAGGTGATGTATACCTATTTTGGGGGCGTCATAATTATAATAACTGAATATTATATAAAATTTTCTGGGTCATTACAATGGAGCTGGAAGCTTGTTGTCCAAGATAGATTAGTTGGAAGTTTGTCTATAAAACTTTGTAAAGGTTTCTCCGCTTGTTGAAGGAGTTTTCATTATAAGAAGTAATAGGATCTCAAGTCCTGGAGAGTAGCTTGAGACTGGACGTAGAAGCATACCCGAGATGTATGTTGTGAACCAGACAAATCTTTGTGCATTGTGCGATTGAATTTTTATTGTCTTGTATATAAATTTCTAACACTGCAAATTAATTATCCAAAAATTCAAAAAGGCTTAAGATAATTTTTTAATTTACAATAATTTATTCAACCCCCTTCTAGATTATTATTAAACTTTCAAAGAGAATGTAGATGTGTCTGAAACATAGCATAATTTTTTTTATAAAAAAATAGCAAAGTAAAATATAAATATAACTTTTATTTCACTGAAATATTAAAAATAAAATTACATGATATAAGATAGTTTTACTTTTCAAAGTTAATTTGAAATGTTTTATAATTCAAATTTAACCATGAGTAATTAATTATTTGAAAATAACAAATCTTGAAGTTAATACCACTATTTAGATAATTTATAGTCTTTCTAATTGCAATATTTAAAACTAAAATAATTTGTATCAATTTTAAATTTAAAAATATCAAAATTCCCTTCAAAAGATTAAGGGTTAAGTTCAGATGACCACCTGGAGTTTGAGCGGTTTCCCACTTAACCACCTATAGTCAGTAAAGCTACATTTAAACACCCGACCTTTTGAGTTAAAGTAAAAACGTTCTTTCTGTCATAACTCTGTTACTTTAAAAGGTTAAAGACTTAATTACCCTCTTATATATAAAAGAGAGATGCTTGTTCATCTCTCTCTCTCTATTTTTCTAACAAACAAAAAACAGAGTGGGAGAACAAATTCATTATACAAAAATTACATCAAGGTTAATCCAGAGTGCGAGAATCATAGAATATATCAAATGCCTGTATTCATAAATAGTGTTATAGCTGACAAAAATTAACCGGTCAGGTCACAAAATTGAAACATAATCATAGAATAGAAAAGGTGAACTAAAACTTGTCTCCAAAATGTAAGGAAATGAAGAAATATGTAACCTTTCCAGTTACATCCATTACAATCTGTTAATACCAATATAAATTTATTCAGTACCTAACTATGAATGGGTAATTAACTTAATCTGATATGTTGCTACTTGATACAGTTAAACAAATTCATTTTGCCGATCAGATATATATATTTTTTACTCGCCACAATGCAGTCTGACTAAGTATATGAAATCACTGGAGTTTCAATTTTGCAAGCCAGATATTTGCGTAAATTGAGCTATATGAATTGAATGATATTATTCACCCAAGCATGAATTAGAAAAAACAGAGTCTCCATGTAACTGAGTTTCCTCCATTGAAAATACATTTACCTTTCATGAAGCAACCTTGCTAATCCAAAGTCACCAATATGTCCAGTCAATTCCTTATCCAGGAGAACATTACTAGGCTTTAAGTCGCAGTACACAATAGGAGGCTTGCAATCATTATGAAGATATCAAAGTGCAGCTGCAACATCAATAACAATATTCAATCTATCAAGGAGATTCAAGTGTCTTGGCTCATTTTGTGCCCCATCTTCTCTACAAACTGGATGCAGCCATTCCTCTAGGCTACCATTCGCCATGAATTCATAAACCACAACCTTGAAGTTATTTACCTGATAATCAATGCTTGAACAAGTAGTTATTATTTTGACAAGATTTTGATGTATGATATTCCTCCATGCCTCACATTCAGCTATGAAACTCTTGGTAGCCCCATGGTGTTCAAGTTTGAGTATCTTCACGGCTATGTGTCTTCTATCATCAAGAATTCCTCTATACACTATTCCAAAAGAACCCACACCAATCAAAATTACACCAACCAATCAGCAAAGACTTCTTCAAGCATTTTCTAATAAATATTGCACAAAATTAAAGTAATATAATAAAAATAAGACCCATGAAAAATCCTAGCCATAGCATTCAACATCAGTCGCTCATCATCTTGCCACGCCCTCAATTCAACATCATCTCGCTCACCCTAGCCTCAATTTCACTATTGCTACCGCAATCAAATTAATTGAAACCATCAATTGAGACCTTAACCTCCCTAACTCACCTCTCCGGTGACAGCAATGCCTCGGGATCCCCAGTCCTCAGCCTGCTCGACGACGAAAATATTGTGGATGTAGTTGCATTTCCAGCCGACGACCTCATGAACATTGGGCTCACAAACGTCTTGCTACGCCACGAAGATCCGCCGCCGCCTCCGTACCTCACGCTAAACTCCGATTTCATTCCTCTGTAATATCTGAGTAAGAATACTCTATGCTTTGTTAATGAACTGAACGGCAACGGTCGTTTACTCCAAAAACCTCCTCCTCTCCGGTAACTCCTCGGCGGCGTCGTAGCTGGCTCCATCATCAGTCTCTCCGATCCTAAATTCTGTTCAAATCCGAACGAATAATATCGCTTCAGGAGGAAATCGCGTCGAATGTATCGATCCTCAGACTGATTTCTTCTCGGTGATGGCTCCTGTACGATCTCACCGACTGTAGACTCGAGGAGAGAGGAGACAGTGGATTTGAAGGTTGAAGAGAGAAGAAGAAGGGGTATTTCAGTCTTTTTAAATCGTTAAAGTCATTTTTCACACATTTTTGGCGTCTGACATGCACGCACGGTTAATTTGGACGGAAAAGGATACGTTTTCACTTTAACTCAAAAAATCGGGTGTTTAAATGTAGCTTTACTGACTATAGGTGGTTAAGTGGGAAACCGCCCAAACCCCAGGTGGTCATCTGAACTTAACCCAAAGATTAATACTGATGTTATATTTTGACATAAATGGGGTAAATAATTTATTTTTAGTTCTATATACATAATTTCTAATTTTTATAAATGTACTACAAAAAAATTAACTTTAAAATTTAAAATACTTCAAATTAATCTTGAACTTATATTTAATTAGAATTTAGGGGTGAATGACCCATTTTCCTTACACCTTATGCACTTTTAGTAAGATAATATTAAAATTATTCATATTAATGTTGAACTATAAAAATATCTTAAATTGAGTTTAAAAAGTTAATATAAATTATTGATTTTTTAATATAAATAGATAAAATTTAAATACATTCAGGTCCAATTTTCATATTCGCATACAATAACTCTAAAGATTAGAGGTCTTTACCATTGATCTTTCTTGTCGTTGTTTGCTCATGAAATAGGTATTTTTGGTCGGCCATGGACACATGTGCTCATGTGGGAGGATATTTTGTTCTACTTCCTCCGTACTTAATTATTTGACGTTTTAGAAGTGGACACAAGAATTAAGATAATGATTGAAAAGTATTAAATATAATACTCAATTGTCTATAATACCCTTAAATATTTTGTTGGGATAAGGAGAGTTTTGTCGGGATAAGGAGAGAGAGTTTAAAGTATCAAAAAAATAGGCAGAGTAATGAGGGGTAATTTTGAAAAAATTGTAATTAATTATCCTAAATTTGAACAAACGTCAAATAATTACGTCAAATAATTAGGGACGGAAGGAGTACTTCTCTAGTTTTATATTATAAGGTTATTGTTAATTTTTTTAAAGTTAATTTAAAATATTCTTAAATTTAAAATTAATATAATTTTTTTTAATTTTAATCAATAAAATAATGAACATTATAAAATATCTAAAAATTATTACTCATTGTAAACTTTATTATTTCAAAATTTTTAATAAATTATCTTGATTTTGTGTTTAAAATATCTCAAATTAATTTTAAAAAATCAAAATAATCTTATAATTTAAAAATTATAAACGGAGAGAGTATATATTACTTTAAGGAAGCTTTCTCTCTCCACAATTGTCTCTTCTTATTCTCCACAATTGTCCCTAATTAATTATTTCTCTCTCCACAATTGCATTTACTAAGCATATTAAATAGAGGGGTAAATTAGAAAAAAATAGTGCAATATTACATAGAGATTCCAAAACGACACTTATATAGAATAAAATTAAAATCCCTAAAACGTCATTTAATCTGAATAGGATGGAGTATTGAAAATAATCCATAGCATGTATTTTCTATGAATTCCGTTAATTCAACTAGCGGACATAGTAATTGCCCCCATATCAAGTCCCCGAATCCATTTTCATTTCTTTAAAACTCCATTCGCTAGTTGAAGTAGCGGAACTTGAAAAGTGAAAAACCAAATTTGATACCTAAAGCGTAAAGTAAATGGCAGATCTGATATTGCTATCTAAAATATTTGGGATAGCAGATAGCATGGTAATCCCAAAGACGCGTAATATTTGGGATGACTTGATCTGATATTTGGAATTCAAAGGCGTAATATTTGGGATAGAATGATAATCCAAAGGTTTGGGATAGCATGGTAATCCCAAATACGTAAAGTAAATGGCTTGGTTGGCAGGTACTTGGCATAAAGTTAAATGGCTTGGCAGGTAAGGCATAGCAGGTATTTGTTATCTGTAATATATAGTATTATTTAATATATATATAGATATGATAAAACAGAACATAATTTTATATATATATATATATATATATATATATCACAGAAAATATTAATAAATAAATTCGAGTCCTTTGAATTCACAAAGTTTCCTTAAAGCAAATTTATTCCCCAACAGATGCTAAGGATTAATTGAATAATTGCTTCCCAAGATAAAACAAATTTCAATTCTTAATTAGTAGCATTACAAAATTAAGAATTCATCGAACCAAATTCAATATTTTTGTACTGGACTTAATATGAATGTTAATGATGTATGCATGGAAAAACATTGGGAAAAACTTACTGCAACACTTTTCAATTTTGCGCAGGACAGGATTTTGCAAAACGGGAACGGGAATATACTTAAGAACAGAACGGGAATTTACTGACAGAACGGGGAACGGGAATTTTCTGCAAAACGAAACGGGACTGAAATTTTCAGAACAGGAGGAAAAATTTGTTATTTCTGAAATGCTTTCCCACACCGTTTATTTATAGGAAAAATTCGCATGTAACCGTCGTCAAAACGACGTAGTATTGTGATGATAAAAAATATATATCACGAACCCGCCCATCACGACCACGACCCGACCCGACCGGATTGGACTTTGAAGTCAATTTTCTCATTGAATTCAAATCTCATTTCCAACAATCACCCACATGAATGTAAAATTGGCTTTACAATATGCAAAATATGTTATGAATATGCTGACACTAGTTCGAGTACATAAGAAAAGATATTTTATCAGGTTAAGTAGCCTAGTGGCTTTGAACTTGCCCTAGTAAAATCTATCGGATTTACTTGGCTAATCAGTAGACTTGATGTCTTTGAACTGTCAGCTTTTCTTGTAAACCAAGACAATAGAGTTCACAAAATATCTCTTAAGACATAATTGGTTCTCACGTTTGTGTTCATTTTGGCCTTGAAACGTCTCTTGGTTCCGTGAGTATATTAGAGAATTCAGCCTTCAAAATTCTCACAGAAGTGGCCCCTTCTTACTCACGTAGGTGACTTCTATGAAGAGTATCCTGCAATACTCCACTTGAACGTATTTCAAGATATAAAAGTCATTAAAAGTGTAACTTATCCTAATTCTCGCGGCAAATGTGCACTGTCTCATAATAGGAATGGTTAGGAGTTAATATTTCCTCAGTGCTTTACTGAGTACTACATAGTTCGGTTTGCCTATTGAACCTAGATCTTGAGATCTCCAGTCAGCTAAGTTGGGTTGCCACTATGACGACTCTTATTTAAACAGTAGGCTTTAAACTCATTCCCTTCGATGATTTTTCCACTTGCTCTCTTGTTAAACCTTTTGTAAGCGGATCCGCAATATTATCTTTTGACTTTACATAATCAATTGAGATAATTCCATTTGAGAGCAATTGTCTAATGGTATTATGTCTTCGTCTTATATGGCGTGACTTACCGTTATATAAATGACTCTGTGCTATTCCAATTGCTAATTGGCTATCACAGTGTATACATATAGCTGGCACAGGTCTTGACCAATTTGAAATATCCTCTAAGAAATTACGAAGCCACTCAGCTTCTTCTCCTACTTTGTCTAAAGCAACGAATTCTGATTCAATTGTAGACCTAGCAATACATGTTAGTTTTGAGGATTTTCAAGATACTGCTGCACCTCCAAGGGTAAAGACATATCCACTTGTGGATTTTGAGTCTTTATTATCAGATATCCAATTAGCATCACTATATCCTTCCAACACTGTTGGATATCTTGTATAGTGCAAGCCATATTTTTGAGTATGTTTTAAATATCCTGAAACTCTCAAAATTGCTTTCCAGTGATCTTTACTTGGATTACTCGTATACCTACTTAGCTTACTTACCGAATAAGCTATATCTGGTCTAGTACAGTTCTTGAAATACATTAAATTGCCTATTATACGAGAATATTCTAATTGAGATATGTTATCAGCTTCATTTTTAGCTAGATGAAGATTTATATCAACCGGTGTCTTATTTAGAATTATATTATACTTGTTAAAATTTTCAAGTATATTCTCAATGTAATGAGATTGAGATAATATAATTCCATCAGAGGTTCTAGAAATTTTAATTCGTAAAATTATATCTGCAACCCCCAAGTCTTTCATATCAAACCTATTTGACAACATATGTTTTGTTGAGTTGATAACTTCATTGTTGCTACCCATGATTAACATATCATCCATATAAAGACAAACAATAACATATTCCTTTTGAGTGTTTTTGACATAAACACATTTGTCACACTTATTAATTTTAAATCCATTTGATAACATAGCATTATCAAATTTCTCATGCCATTGTTTTGGTGCTTGTTTTAATCCATACAAGGATTTAACAAGTTTGCATACTTTCCTCTCTTGTCCAGGAGCAGTGAAACCTTTAGGTTGTTCCATGTATATTTCTTCATCTAATCCACCATTTAAGAATGCAGTCTTTACATCCATTTGATTTATTTCAAGTCTATTTAAAGATGTTATTGCTATTAGCATTCGAATAGATGTAATTCTTGTAACAGGTGAATAAGTGTCGAAATAATCCAATCCTTCCTTTTGTCTATAGCCTTTAACAACAAGCCTTTCTTTATATTTATCAATTGAGCCATCAACTTTCATCTTCTTTTTGAAGATCCATTTATACCATAAGGGTTTTTAACCATGTGGAAGATCCACCAGTTTCCATGTATGATTTTGCATAATGGACTCAATTTCGCTATTTATTGCTTCTTTCCAATGAGAAGCATCTGGAGAGGATACTGCTTTCTTGTAGGTTCGAGGATCGTTTTCTAACAAAAATGTTAGAAAATCCAGACCAAAAGACGTTGAAGTCTTTGCCCTTTTGCTACGTCTAGGTTCATCCACTACAGACTCTTTGTCTATATTTTCAGGATTGTCACTAGTAGCATCCAAAGGTCTTTTGTTTAAATTTGAATCATTATTTCCATTATATGGAAAAATATTCTCAAAGAATGATGCATCTCTTGATTCAATAAATGTATTAACATGAATATCATTAATATCAAATTTATGAACAAGAAAGCGATAAGCACTGCTGTTATTTACATAACCAATGAATACACAATAAATTGTTTTTGGTCCTATCTTAACCTTTTTAGGTTTAGGAACCATCACTTTCCTAGACACCCCCACACTCTTAAGTATTTATAGCTAGGTCTATGACCTTTCCATAATTCATAAGGTGTTTTGTGAGTTTTCTTATGAGACACTTTATTAAGAATATAATTGGCAGAAAGTAAAGCTTCTCCCCACAAATTCTGGGGTGCTCCAGAACTGTTTAACATAGCATTCAACATTTTTTTCAATGTTCAGTTCTTGCGTTCAGCAATACCGTTAGATTGAGGTGAATAAGGAGCGGTAGTTTGGTGAATAATACCATAAGTAGAGCATATCTCTTCAAATGGTGATTTATATTCACCACCTCTATCACTTCTTATTGCTTTAATCTTTTTGCTAAGTTGATTTTCAACTTCATTTTTATAAAGTTGAAACATTTCTACAGCCTCATATTTGCTTCTTAACAAATATACATAACAATATCTTGTGCAATCATCAATAAAGGTTATGAAATATTTTTTTCCACCTCTATTTTGTACAAACTTTAAGTCACATATATCAGTGTGAATTAAGTCTAGAGGTTCAGTTTTTCTTTCAACAGAATGAAAGGGTAATCTTGTCATTTTTGATTTCACACAAATTTCACATTTATGTTTTAGATTAATATCAAATTTAGGCAGGAATTCTAAATTAATTAATCTACGCAAAGTATTATAATTAACATGTCCTAATTAACCTAGCATGCCATATATTTGAAGACTCTAACAAGTAAGCATAAGAATTAATTTTATTATTATCAATAGACTTTGATACAACAGTCATAACATTCATCTTAAAGAGCCCATCATTCATGTAGCCCTTTCCTACAAACATATCATTCTTAGTAAGTACAAACTTATCAGACACAAAGACCAACTTGAAGTCATTCTTGCTAAGTAGTGACCCAGAAACTAGATTTTTGCGGATATCTGGCACATGAAGCACTTCATTCAAAGTTAGTTCTTTTCTATATGTCATTTTCAGTACAATCTTTCCACGTCCTTGAACCTTTGAACTTGAGGAGTTTCCCATAAAGAGTTGATCATCATTTTCTACTTGTTTGTAAGTAGAAAACATCTATTTGTTGGAATAAATGTGGCAAATAGCTCCAGTGTCCACGTACCATTCTTTAAGATTTCCTACCAAACTACATTCAGATATAACTGCACAAAGATTCATGTCTGAAACATCTTCAGAAAGCTTTTCCAGTTCTGTCACATTTGCTTGAGGTTTTTGTTCTTTCTTCAACTTCTTTGGCTTGCGACATTCATTTGATTTATGTCCTAGAATGCCACAGTTGAAGCATTTTCCTTTGAATTTCTTCTTGGCCTTGAAAGTCTCTTTGCCTTCACGCTTCCTTTTGTTGTTGTTTGGCCTTTGTTCTACCACATTTGCCTTTGCTTCAATGAAGTTATTTCCACTCTTCTTCTCAGATCCTCGAATGTCTTCTTCAATCCTAAGTCGCACAATCAATTCTTCAAGATTCATCTCTTTGCGTTTATGCTTCAGATAATTCTTGAAGTTTTTACATGATGGTGGAAGCTTCTCAATCATTGCTGCAACTTGGAATGAATCACTTAATGACATTCCTTCAGAATGAATGTCATGTAGAATTACTTGTAATTCTTGAACCTGAGTGATAACTGCTTTAGAATCTATCATTTTATAATCAAGAAATCTGCCGACTATGAATTTTTTCATACCAACATCTTCAGTTTTATATTTTTTGTCTAAAGATTCCCAAAGTTCCTTAGCAGTTTGAATTGTACAATATACATTATATAATGTATTATCTAAACCATTCATCACATAGTTCCTGCAAAGGAAATCTGCATGTTTCTATGCATCAACAGCAGCCACCTTTTCCTTGTCAGTTTCTCTTTCAACAAGAGTAGGAAAGTCCTCTTGTAGAAACATTGCCAAGTTCAGTGTTGTAAGATAGAAGTGCATTTTTTGTTGCCAACGCTTGAAATCAGTTACATTGAACCTTTCAGGCTTTTCAGCATGAGACATACTCACGGCAGGAATGGTACTAGTAGATGTCATTTCTATTATACAAATAAATATTATCAATAATTAAAATAAATTTCTGTTTGTACAAAAGTTTATCAGAATTCAAACAAATTTTGTTTTAAAAAAAATTTGTATATCACAAATTAAAAAATAATTTGTATTCTAAAGTTGGACAACTTTTGTTAAAATTCCAACACAAAGATTATTCCACTATAAAACTTAGGATAATAGAAGAATTACCAAATGTTAATATTCATTCAATTAACATGGAATTAATATAATAACATAATATAAAATATCAATCAACATGCAATAAATATAATATTTCTATAATAAATACAATAACAGAATATTATATATTTAACATGCAAAGTATTACAAAGTTTCTAACAGAACATATTTTGTATAATAATTCATACCATTATTGCACATTATATCGCATATAGCAATTATATTACATAGTATGTTCTGATCATAAAAGTTCACAGTAATTATGTTAACAAGTCTTTCCAGAAGCAAATTGCGAAATATACTTACGGAATATTATATATATTACACATATATATAATTAAAGAATATAAACATGTAATTTATATATAATAACATAATATATAAATCAGTCAACAATAAATTTGTTTACAAAATCTGTTAACAATTTATTTTTCAGAAAAATTCTATATATGCAAAATACATGTAACAGAATATGCAAACAATTAATACATATAATATGCCTGCAATATATATAATAACAGAATAATATCTATTAACATGTAAATAATTTTCAGAATATTTACAGATTAAATATTATTACAATTACTGCACTGCAACGGAAACTATGTAATTTAACCATGAAAGTAACACTTTGAGATAAGGAGTAGAACATGTGGCCAAGACATAACATGCAGAACATTATTACATCATGTAATCATTGATTGAAATTAAAATTGAGATGCAAACAAAATTTACTGCACTTTTATAGTATATATTATTATATTACCGATATATATATATATATATATATATATATATATATATATATATATATACTAACAGAATTTTTCAAACAAAAAACTATACTAACATACTGCAATAATGTACTTAAAAATGACTAGACATTCTGACATAAAATTAAAGTGAATTACTAAAAACATGCATGCATATCCAATATTAAAGCCATGCAAAATCAGGAGAAAAAAAAAGCCCCACTGATTTTTGACGTACATCAAATATTTATTCATGTGTTCACATAAAATAATACTTTAACTACAGAAAAGTAGTTAACATGCAATGGAATTCTAGAACGTTTTTGTCTCCATGCAATGATTTTCTATTAAAAAAATTGTATAAATTAAATATTACTATATTTACAGAATAAAAAATTTGCTTTAAGATTGTTATCTGTAATATATAGTATTATTTAATATATATAGATATGATAAAACAGAACATAATTATATATATATATATATATATATATATATATATATATCACAGAAAATATTAATAAATAAATTCGAGTCCTTTGAATTCACAAAGTCTACTTAAAGCAAATTTATTCCCCCACAGATGCTAAGGGTTAATTGAATAATTGCTTACCAAGATAAAACGGATTTCAATTCTTAATTAGTAGCATTACAAAATTAAGAATTCATCGAACCAAATTTAATGTTTATGTATTGAACTTAATATGAATGTTAATGATGTATGCATGGAAAAACATTGGAAAAAACTTACTGCAACACTTTTCAATTTTGCACAGAACGGGATTTTGCAGAATGGGAACGGGAATATACTTAAGAACGGAACAGGAATTTACTGACAGAACGGAGAACGGGAATTTTCTGCAAACGGAACGGGACTGAAATTTTCAGAACGGGAGGGAAAATTTGTTATTTCTGAAATGCTTTTCCACACCATTTATTTATAGGAAAAATTCGCATGTAACCGTCGTCAAAACGACGTAGTATTGTGATGATAAAAAATATATATCACGAATCCGCCCGTCACGACCACGACCCGACCGGATTTTGAAGTCAATTTTCTCAATCAATTCAAATCTCATTTCGAACCGTATTTATATTGTGGTTCCCACATATTTGGTGAGCTTATTTTTCGTCGATGACTTCCATACCCACACCAAGATTTTCATGTAAAATTGAAAAAGATGGAATCTTTTTGGAGGGTTTGGTTTATATGTGGACACCACAGTGCTGAAATATCAAATAACCCTTTGAAAATATCACTTCTCAAAATATATTATAAAACAAGATTCAATCCAAAAGACTAGGATTGAGGCAATACAATGTCCCAAAAGCATAAATACATCAGGCAAAGAAAACCAAAAACGTACAACATCGTCGCATCACTACAAGAATCACAACACTGAATCAAAAACGATAATTTAAAAAATATTTGTAAAATTTTATAATTTCATCAAAATATCCTTAAATTGTGACATTCAATTCATTTAGTGTATAAGTAATTCCATACAGGTTAACAGGTTGTTAATCTATAATTTTGATTAGTTCATGAAATGAATTTGTTTAATAGCTGGAGAAAATTCAGATCAGTCAAATGATTGGAGAAGTCATGACATATACATAAAGCATGGATGACGCAAGACATGCATGTGATTGCATGAGATTTCCATATATATATATGGGGTTCCATCCACAGCAACCGGTTGTTGGGAGCAACCCATTTTTGGCAAGCCGGTACAGCTTGTACCGGCCTTAGAATTTTTTTTTTTATAAGCCGTAACAAGCTGTACCGACTGGCCAAAAAGGGGTTGCTCCCCAACAACCGATTGTTGTGGATGGGATCCCTATATATATATATATATATATATATATATATATATATATATATATATATAGAATCCTTCTAAAGCGAACCAATTTTGCGTACCAAAGACGGACTTCAAAAAAACAACACGAGGGTCGCTAGATTGGGTGGGTTGGGTGTCAAATGGGTTAGCTGATTTAAACCAAAAAACCCATCTAAATTCATTTTATGCAACCTCTTTCTCTCTCTAACTCTTCTCTCTCTCACTACTAACCAAAGTTCTGACAATTTCATACCGGCTCCGGCCAAATCGACAACTTTCCGGACAAATCGACGCTCTAGCGTCACTCTCTACGAAGGTAATGCTTCATAACTCTATTAAGTTTTAATTTAATTTTCTAGCTGTGGGCCCTAGTATAAAATTAGGGTTCACATGACCTAATTGAATTAAATGCACGATTAGGTTTCCACAACCTCATTAAATGTGCAAATCAGGGTTCGCATAACCTAATGGATTGAAGACGAAAAAGTCAGAAATAAATATGTTAAACCTGGGAGAAGCCTTCACGTGTCCCGAGGCAGAAGACTCGTGGAGGCGGCTCGATTTGGGAATTGATTGAGGGATTGGATTGGTGGCTAGAAGGACAGGGCAATATTGGCATTATTCTAAGGATAAAAGGGTATTTCTGGAATTTCCCTTAAAGCATGTGCCTTGCACATGACTACTCTTCAGAAAATCCTATAAATACCCCTTCCATTCCATTTGGAAGGGGACTTCTCTTCAGACTCAAGACTTGGACTCCTGGAAGATCAAAGGGACCCTTTTGGTGACTTAAAGGCTCGGAGATTCCACCTAAAAGCACCAAAGGGGTTTGGACATTCTCTCTCAACACTCACGAAGACTCCTGGAATCCCAATAACCCTAACAAGGTTTCCGGATTCTAGGAGTGGAAGGATTCAAGAAGAAGGCTCTTGGAATCCCTGTTACCCTAACACGGTTCCCGGATTCTAGGAGTTCTGCCACGTGTCGTTGGAGTAATCGCCCACCTGTTCTTCTCCCCTCTTCAATCAACCAATCAATTCCGTATTCTTCGTGGATTTCTCTCCTCCTCAGCCAACACGAAATCCTAACCCTAGCAAGGTACGATTTTCTTGCCCACATTTATTGGCGACTCTGCTGGGGAGGTGTAGAATTCGTGAAGGGTATGCCCACAATTCGAAGTGGGAGAACTACAGGAAGAGCTACTTCACCAAAAATAGCATTACCTCACCGGATCCAGTTCCAAGGCAAGTAACTCAAGCATTCCAAGGCGCAAATCTAGATTTTGACCAACCACTTATTGAAGACGCTTCGGAAGGGAGTTCAACATCACTATACATGGTCAATCAACAACAAACCAACGCAGAAAGGCAAGACGAGGATGCAAGTGGAGAGCAAATGAATGATGTGCAACTGGAGATGCTCAAAGAATTGAAGGAAGCACGGGAAGGACAAGGTATGATGATGGCCATGATGCTGGAGATGCAAAGGAAGCAAGAAGAGATGTGGAATTTTCGCCAGTAATTGATGCAGATCCCTACCTTCAAGGCCATGTTCCCAAGCAATTCACATGGAGAACAAGTAGGAGTGGAGGACAACAACAATGACAGCAACAACAAAGAGAACCAGATTGTACATCCATTGACGAAAAGTCAATCGGTTCCAGTAATCAACTTGGAGCTCCAGAACAGTGGTGACGGGCCACAACCTAGGTTGGAAGCAAGCCAACCTCAAACGAACATCATCCCAATTTCTCTTCAAGCATTTTCACAGGTGCAGATGTCAACTGTCCCAAGCCATGTCCAGCGAGTGAGCCAACAAAGGCCACCAATGCCAGCTTTGCACGATGCAAGTGTACATCAACCAATCTCTTCGTCATACACACCGCCAATACAGCAGTATATTACAACACCCCAGAGAGTTCACGCCACAAGCCAGTACGTGACGAAAGATGATATGATCGATGTGATCAATCAACTTCGCAGGAAGACGTCCCGACCCTCGGAGTTAGATTTTACTCCACCTTACCCTGCACACATTCGGAGGCAACCTTATCCGACGGGGTATATTGAGCATCCCCCGCAGTTTCCAAAATACAATGGGGAGAAAAGAAATGCCAGAGAACACATTGTCAGGTTCGTAGAGTCGATGTCTCCATGGCTAGGATATGATGAAGTAAACAACCACAACTTGTTGATGAAGGAATTCAACAAGACTTTGACGGATAGTGCCTTCAGTTGGTACTACAATTTGGAGAAGGGATCAGTCCATGATTGGGATGATCTAAAATTGCAATTTTTTAAGAAATTTTTCTATGTGCAGAAACAGGTAACCATCGTAGAGCTCATGCGATTCAAGCAGAAGCCAAACGAGGAGCTGTCAGATTACGTGGACAGGTTCAGGGCCCAAGCACAGAAGTGTGCAGAGCCAATTGAAGAAAAGAACTTGGTTATCATATGCAACAATGGTGCTTTAGATGCCTTCAAGCCCCACCTCATTACCAAAGCATGTGATTCATTTGCGACCCTCTCATCTTTTTCACAAGACTTGGGAGGAATCATGACATTTCCCACCAGCCATGCGATGGTTACATGGAAGGGCAAGAGGACAGCGACTGTGGCTTTGGCGAATTCTCAGTCAAAACCACAAGGGGGCAAGAGGGAAAAGAATGAGAAATTTGAGCGAAGCAGAGAAAAGCATGAGAACAAGTATACCAGAATGCCAGTTCCGGAGGCTATTACATGCAGCGAGAGGGCATTCAGGAGCCTGTACGAACAATGGGTTGAGCATGGAGTGGTGAAGCCTCCAAGACCCCGGTTGATTGTAAAGGAAGAGATGAAAAGAAGACCGGACTTCTGTGTATACCACCAATACGCAGGACATTCCACTATGGACTGTTACAGTCTGCGGAGGATATACCATGAGAAGCTGATGGCCGGAGAGATTGAACTAGGAGAAGAAACGTGTAACACTATCACCCATGGTGCAATCCCGGAAGTCAAGAACCCAAATATTGGCTCTACCATCGAAAAAAAAAACTCTGAACTACAGATGAATTAAAAATCCACCCAAGATGGTGATCCACCAAAAATGGTGGTTTAAGTCCTCATGAGTATCCCTTGCCAAGTAATTGGGTGACCAAGGGAGGAGACACAAGAATTGACGAATTAAAAAAAAATCCACCCAAGATGGTGGTCCACTCTAAATGGTGGTCAAGTCCTCGTAGACTGCACTTGCCAAAAAATTGGACGACCCAAGTGACGAGGCACCCGATTTCAAGTCCTCGTAGACTGCACTTGCCAAAAAATTGGACGACCAAAGTGACGAGGCACCCGAGTGTTACACTTTATCATTAAAAGTGAATGAGGCACCTGACTATAAGTCCTCAAACCCGAAAAGTTATACTTTCAACTTTAAAAGTAATCGAGGCACCTGACTATAAGTCCTCAAACCAGACAAGTTATACTTTCTACTTCAAAAGTAATCAAGAATTTATTATTTGAAACGTTAAGCTTTTCGTTAAAAGCAATTTTATTATCAATAATAAAAAAACATGTTTTTTCTTGAAAAGATTCATGTTTGCTGTTTTATGAGGCCTATTGTTATCTTGGAGTATTAATTCGAACAACTTAAGATCCAATGTTAAATATTGAGTTTTAAAGAATCATTCAAATTAAAGGCAATCAATAAGGATAAAGAAATTATATTTCAAAATATATGTACATGAATTTTCTGATACAGGAAATGGAAAAAACTATGAAAGCTCATGATCTAAAGGCCATGACATGTCGAACTAAAGAGAGGGGAATAGCTAAAGCCTTCAAGTCGACAATGGTGTGGTACCCTGAGCCTTCGTATTGGAAGATATCGAGCCTTCAAGGTTTTGGGTAGCTGACTCAATTTTTTCAAAAGCTTGGTCTTCAATTTATCTATGGCATCTTGAAGCTCCTAAAGTTTACATAAAGTAAGTTATTCTCAAGGAGACGTGGAGTGACTTTTGAACGAAGTGCAACAACATGGTGATTAAAAATAAAGAGATCCAACCTAGCATGGAAGGGAGACATGTCTAAGAAAAGCTAGGAGATACATAGATGCCCTTAAAGAGCTCCTCTAGGGCTTGCCCTCCTAGGGTTTGCTCCTCTAGAGGTTCCCTCTCCTAGGATTTTTTATTTTTGAGGCTTGCAAAACATCATGCCCTGAATGTTTACTGGTAGATTGGTAGATGACATAGACGTCCTCCAGAGTAGAGGTGCATATTCCCCCAGGCAGTGACGAATGTGCAAGTAGAGGAGCACCATCGTGAGATCAACACAGTAAGAGCGTTATGGTCATGGTGGATGCGTAGATCTCTACACAGTTGAACACAACGAAAGATGCTTGCGTTTTTTAGTATTTCCACGTATTCAGCATTTCCAAGAATTTCGTCGGTCCAATCCTGCCATCCTTGAAGGCGACTAGATGAATCAGATAGGAAGTGAAGAGGACTGAAAGGGTATTCTTTCTTCTCTATGCATAGGCGGGGAATGCAATTAGCACAAGGGAAGTCATCCCAACCTCCAGAAGCTGGGGCATACAGAAATAGGCCTTCTTTCTCTGGTGAAGGAAAAGTTGTACGGTCATAGTCCTTAACTCTATCCCAGAAGGTGTCAGAAGGACCGAAGAAGGGAGCCCTTCCCCAATCAGTGATGAAGGGGGACTCCCGAGTGGTTTTTGGTTCTGCGGAGCATTCAAGTGAAAGGGCCTACAAGCAAGGAAAGTTCATCATAAGAATTCTATAAAAAAAGAAAAAAAAAATGCAATGAAAGGATGTCAAAGGGAAAAGAAATGCTCACCATGACAAAGAAGAAGGTCTGATATGTAACCTCAAAGACACCTGAAAAGAAGAAAGAAAAGATGTCAAAAGGAGTCTAGACATTGATTTCTCCCAGGATTCGGCCCCCTAGGGTTCAGCCCCCCTAGTATTCGGTCCTCTAGGGTTCGGCCAATTGGAGTAATTTTGCCGCATACAGAGAATTTGGGCTTTCTTTGGGTTTTCGTCAAAAAAAAAATGACAGTGGTGCTCTCCCCGGGTGGTGATTTTAAGGATTCAGCCGATTCATCGTCTTATTATTCGGATATAGGCGTGCTCAAGTTCTTTAATGGTATTTCACCAGTCATGGATTTTCAGCTTGGAGGCCTAGACCTTAACAACAACAGTTTCCCTAGAATATTTCACTCTTCAGCAAATACAACTTGAGGTTATAATTCATAAAATCAAACACTATGGTCAGTTAATTTCTTCATTTGGGGAAATGATTTCAACATCATCAACTTCTTGTTTTGGTATAGATCCAATAGGGAATTCTTTTGGTACTAATAATTTGATGGGGTTCAATTTTCCTTTATCATCTTCTTCTGTACTTAAACATGATAATGAAAATGGAGCAGGAGGAATATTCCTTCAAGATCACAATAATAACAGCAATCTCGCCTCTTCAATTGAGTCATTGAGTTCAATCAACCAAGATTTGCACTGGAAATTACAACAAGAAAGATTGGCTATGCTATTTGATGATCAAAACCAGGCTCCTAAAAAAAAATAAAAATGCCAACCTTTCTTTATTATCCGAGGGAAAAAATCGAGATATAATCAAGGTAATGGGGCTCGGAAAACAAAAGAAAGAAAAAGCATTTCTTTTTTCTTTGCAATCGAGCGAGCTAGTCGTTGCTTCTAATTTATCGATCTACCACTATTTGTGAAACCATGGCATTATAAGTCTATCATCTTTGGTTGGTACACTTCCACTGTTAGGACTCGTGCTCAAACGAAATGGTCTCATGGTTTGAGTAACAGTAGTGTAAAGTGGTGGTATAAAAGATGAATTTGAAAAGGGATGATGATTTTGTGAATTACTAGTGGAGCTTAACATCTGAAAATTGATCATTTGTTTCGGATCATATTCAAAGTCCCCTCCAGCTGGTGGATGGTAAGATCCAGATAAGCTTGATGGTAATATTAATGGCGGCGCATGGCCATTACTGATCAAGTTTTGGTGGAGATGATCTTCTGTATGAAACAAGGATAAATACGAACCTTTCTTTATTATCCGAGGGAAAAAACAGAGATAAAATCAAGGTAATGGGGCTCGGAAAACAAAAGAAAGAAAAAGCATTTCTTTTCTTTCTTTTTTTTTCATGGTTCTTCAAAAAAAAAGGGGGGGGGGTTCAGCACCTCCCCCTACATGGTTCGGCTAATATTCAAGAAAAAATAATAATAAAATATCTTGAATCCAAATTTCCTTGCCCATTTCAAAAATCATGCCATCAAATGTTGGGAGGATGTAGAAATGCTGTGTGGGCCAGGCATGATATAGTTGGAAATTAAATGTGGGCACATTTTTTTATCAAATGTGGAAACACAAAAATATGGCACGGGTCCTCCCAAATTCGGTGGTTGACAGATTTCAATTGATGGGTACTGTGAAGAAGAAACATGGAGGCGGCCAGGGGGTTATACATAGAAAGGATAATCAAAGACCTTGAACTTGATTGATTGATATTGCATTATTATCTAGGAAGCGAGCCTTGTTACCTGTGAAGAAATGGAGGAATCCTTTGATTTTAAATAGCAAGTTGCATATTGCCTTGTATGGTTTACTGTCTTTGAAGTGGTATGGTCTGATGAAGTTGAAGGGGTCCTTTATTATGAAAAAAGAAGAAGCACCCAATAAAGTAATATGCACGGCAACGGATTTCCTACTTCAATTTGGATGCAAGATATGGTGGAAAGACAAAAAAGAAATTGCAACTCCGCCACTCTTCAAAAAAAAAAAGATAAGTAAATGTTTTTATTTATTTATTTATTTTTATTTTATTTTATTTTTTTATTTTATTCTATTTTATTTTTTATTTTTTTTATTTTTTTAAAAAAATAAAAATAAATAAGTAAAATAAGATTTCCGACTATATCATGCCCACAAAGAGCACAAATAAACAATGGTATAGGTTACTCTATAAACAATGCCTATAGAGTTGATGAAAAAGTTAACATATTCGGCCAGCTTTTAAAAAAAAAATCTCTCTCTTTTCAAATTAAGAAAGATTTGATTTGATTTAATTTTCAGAATAAAATCAAATCTTATAAAATTAAGATTTGATTTTGAAAATAAAAAATCAAGATTTGATTTGATTTTATTTCATTTTAAAAAAATTCTTTTCAAATTAAGAAAGATTTGATTTGATTTTCCAAAATAAAGGAAGATTTAATTTTCAGAATAAAATCAAATCTTATAAAATTAAGATTTGATTTTGGAAATAAAAAATCAAGATTTGATTTTATTTTATTTTATTTTATTTAAAAAAAAATCTCTTTTCAAATTAAGAAAGATTTGATTTGATTTTCCAAAATAAAGAAAGATTTAATTTTCAGAATAAAATCAAATCTTATAAAATTAAGATTTGATTTTGGAAATAAAAAATCAAGATTTGATTTGATTTTATTTTATTTTATTTTATTTCCAAAATAAAATTAAATCTTAATTTTTATTTCCAAAATAAATTATTATTATTAAAACAAATATCCTAAAGTTTTCTATTAGGAATATTTTATTTATTTCCTGGGATTATGTTCATTTTGTTTTCATAATTTTTTTTACTTGAATTATTTGTTGTCATGTCCCTAGCAGCAAAGCACATACAGGGAATACTTAAAATTAAAAGGCAAATATGAGTCTCTACAACAATATCAAAGGCACCTTCTCGGGGAAGACCAGGGGCCGCTAAATATAAAAGACCTTGAGCATTTGGAGCTTCAACTAAACTCATCCTTGAAGCATATTAGGCCTACAAAAGAAATAAATATAGGGCAAGATACATAAAAATTTCAGAAGATTTTTCAATATGTCCAAAGAAGAGCCTTGCTAGGTCTTGCCTTCCTAGGGTTTTAACTCTAAGGGTTTGGCTCCCTAGGGGTTCCCTCTTCTAGGACCATTGTCTTCAAAACCTGTAAAGTGAAGTCCCGCAAAATCGTTCAAAGGCTTGCACTTTTTCTTGCACGATCGTCTATTTGGAAATGCGACTCTCGCGCAGGGGGCAAATGTGGGCCCTAATGTAAAATTAGGGTTCACATGACCTAATTGAATTAAATGCACGATTAGGTTTCCACAACCTCATTAAATGTGCAAATCAGGGTTCGCATAACCTAATGGATTGAAGACGAAAAAGTCAGAAATAAATATGTTAAACCTGGGAGAAGCCTTCACGTGTCCCGAGGCAGAAGACTCGTGGAGGCGGCTCGATTTGAGAATTGATTGAGGGATTGGATTGGTGGCTAGAAAGACATGGCAATATTGGCATTATTCTAAGGACAAAAGGGTATTTCTGGAATTTCCCTTAAAGCATGTGCCTTGCACATGACTACTCTCCAGAAAATCCTATAAATACCCATTCCATTCCATTTGGAAGGGGACTTCTCTTCAGACTCAAGACTTGGACTCCTGGAAGATCAAAGGGACCCTTTTGGTGACTTAAAGGCTCGGAGATTCCACCTAAAAGCACCAAAGGGGATTGGACATTCTCTCTCAACACTCACGAAGACTCCTGGAATCCCAATAACCCTAACAAGGTTTTCGGATTCTAGGAGTGGAAGGATTCAAGAAGAAGGCTCTTGGAATCCCAGTTACCCTAACACGGTTCCCGGATTCTAGGAGTTCTGCCACGTGTCGTTGGAGTAATCGCCCACCTGTTCTTCTCCCCTCTTCAATCAACCAATCAATTCCGTATTCTTCGTGGATTTCTCTCTTCCTCAGCCAACACGAAATCCTAACCCTAGCAAGGTACGATTTCCTTGCCCACACTAGCGTAACAAATTTAGGGTTTAAAAGCACAAAATTGAAAAAGTAATTTTCCTTTTCTATCGGTGGTTGATTACTCCATTGAATTTCATTAATTTGTCGAAAATCAATTCAATTTTTTCATTTTTCATCGGTTCTATCACAATCTGCGGCTTTTATTTCAATTAGTAAGTATTGTTATATATGGGTCATTTGTGAACTTTGTTTATAGTTTTGATTTGGTTGTTTGCAGAAATTTTGTGGATTTATCATTTATTTACATATCTAGTTCTGGTTGCTGATAAAATTTAATAGAAAACAATAAAAAAAAATTTGAGAATTTAGTTAAGTTACTCAGTTGTAGTAGCTTTAATGAAATAAAAGTTTTATCTTTTTTGAAAATTAAGATTCTATGTCTTGTTTTTTTTAGTTTTATAACTCAGAACATTGAAGTGAAACTAATTTGAACGGAATTAAGTAGTATTAATATGCCTAATTAAGATTGTAAATCATTGGGACTTCAATAGGTTATATAAGTATATCAGAGCCGATCTTGTCCGGACTCCTGGACAGGACTAAAATGCGGACCCGGATTTTTTTTTTTTTGCTATTTTTTTAAAAACCATCTAAAAAAATAAAAAATTATGGAACTTGAATTTTTACATAATACAGTGTTTTGAGTGTGATTTGGATATATATAACAAAATATGTCTATACAGATAACAAAACATGTCCGGAAGTCCGGACCTGATCCTCTCTCTCTCTCTCTCTCTCTCTCTATATATATATATATATATATATATATATATATGGGATTCCATCCACAGCAACCGGTTGTTGGGGAGCAATCCATTTTGGCCAGCCGGTACTACCTGTACCGGCTTATAAAAAAAATTCTAAGACCGGTACAGGTAGTAGCGGCTGGCCAAAATAGGTTGCTCCCCAACAACCGGTTGCTGTGGATGGAATCCCTATATATATATATATATGTTAATTGTGCTTAAAGGGGAGTAAACAGTACATAAGTCTTATTCAGAAAATAGAACTCATATACAAACTTTTTTCTCCCTGTTTATATATAATAATACACATAAAATTATTTATATATATATAACACAGATCAGGTCCGGACTCCCGGACCTGATCAAATTCTGATCATTTTTTTTATTTTGCTTTTTTGTTTTTTTTAAAACAACTAAAAAAATTAATATTTTATAGAACTGATATTTTTCCATAATACAATGTTTTGGTCGTGATTTGGATACCTATACCAAAAAATGTATGTACAGTCTGCACAGACATAATATTATATAATAATACACATAAAAGTATTCATATATATTATTTTTCTCTCTGTTTATATATAATAATACACATAAAATTATTCATATATATAAATATATATATATATATATATATATATATATATATATATATATTGGTAACTTCTCATGATCCCATCCACGCATCGCGTATTATATACACTCAAAGCAAGTGAAAACATGTATACAAGTCTCTAGTCATAAACTCTAATTAATTTCCATTGCTTCAAATTTTGATCTCGGGAGGATCTCGTCTAGATCTTCTTGTTATCATTAATTTTTTGTTTTATTCTTACTTTTTATTTTGTGGAGTTTATTTTCCTATTGTGGAATTTTGTTTTCGATCTCTTACTTCTGAATTAGATCTTGGAATTAGATATATATATATTATTATCATTTAGCTAGCCTAATCTCAACCCTACTACCCATTCTAAATAGACTAAAAATTATTGATGTGTAAATCTTAACTCTCTCTCTCTATATATATAGGGATTTCATCCACAGGAACCGGCCTTAGACAATTTTTTTTTATATAAACTGCTACAGGTTGTAGCGGCTGGGCCAAAAGTGGTTGCTCCCAACAATCGGTTGCTGTGGATGGATACTCATATATATATTGCTTCACCAACAGTATATGTAAAGCTTCCAATATTCTTCTTCATCACCTTTCACGTACCTGTGTCGGCTGTAGGTTAGGTTTGTGTGTGTGTGTGTGAGAGAGAGAGAGAGAGAGAGAGAGAGATGGAATTCATGAAGTCTTTAGCTCCCTTTGGAGTGATGGTATTGTATGAGTTTGGAGAGGTGGTAATGACAATACTAGCTAAAGCAGCCATTAACAGTGGGATTAACAATTTCTCTTACCTTGTGTACTATAATGTTCTTGGCTTCATCCTCTTTCTTCCATATTTCTTCTTGCAATACTACAGGTTAATTTAATTTCTTGCATAATATAAACTACACTTACTTACACTTACTTTTTATCTATAATTTGTAAATTTCAAAAAAACATTAATAATTTATTTATATATATATATATATATAAAACTGATCAGGTCCGGACTCCCGGACCTGATCAAAATCCGGACCCCAATTTTTTTTTTTTTGTAGAACAACTAAAAAAAAATTATGGAACTAAAAATTTTCCATAATACAGTGTTTTAGGTGTGTTTTTAATACCTACACCAACCAATGTATGTACAGTCTGCCCAGACTGTACAGAAATGTTTTGGTATAGGCATCCAAATCACGCCAAAAATACTGTATTATGTAAAAATTTTAGTTCCATAATTTTTTTTTAGTTGTTTAAAAAAAAGCAAAAAAAAAAATGTCCGAATTTTAATAGAGTCCGGGATCCCGAACTGGATCCGGACTCTATATATATATTATCTTTATATTAAATATTAATTTATTTTTCTTAATTTCATCCTTCTAATAAATTTTAAAAGTGTAATATTTAAATTTTATATATACTAAATTTAATCAATCAGATAAAAACATTAATCATATTAGTTAGTATTTAGATTATTTGGCATTTGCATGTGTAATATTTTAAAGTTTCAATTAATTTGTAATTAACACTGGCTATTGTTGTTGTGATCTAGCTAGTGTATAATAACATGTAAGACTCGAAATTAAGTTGGACTATAAATCTTTTTTTTCTCATATGCAACAAATTTTAATGGCTAAATAAACACTAATAAAATAAAATATGCAATTTCCTTGTTTATTTTCACAGAAGCAGACCATCTCCACTCACTTTGCCCCTCCTTTTCAGATGCTTCATCCTCGGTTTAGTCGGGTAAGTACATAACATAATACTCTCTCCGTTCCAAAAATAAAGATACAAATTAACTTTCGAGGTCAAACGATGACATATTAAACTTTAAATTAATGTGAATTTATTTAATTGGAGTATATAACAAAAACAATTAATGACAATTTATTTTATCCTAAATTTTTATGAGTTATAACAATTTTAAAATTTAATATGTTGTCATTTAATTTTAAAAGTCAAATTAATTATATTTATAATTTTGGAACGGATGAAGTAATTACTAGTATGAGTATTTATAATCTTGGTGTTGTGAATATAATTTGGTAGAGTAGTGGATTTAATTAAATTATCATTGACTTTTCTTTACCTAAGTATGCTTCGAGATCTACATCCAGTTTGTTAACAGCTGATCGGTTTAATTATTCGTAATAACTACCAAAAAATTAATTGAGCAATTCTTAGTGCTTACTCTCAATTTTATAAAGCCCCTAACAATTTTTCTTTACTCAAGTCTACAATAGTACTCCTTCGTCCCTATTTAAATGATGTTTTAGAGATGAGCACAAGAATTAAGATAATGATTGAAAATCATTAAATATGGTACTCAATTGTCTATAATACCCTTAAATCATTAATTTATCATAGCATGCACAAGAGTTTAAAGTACCAAAAAAAATAGGTAGAGTAATGAGAGGTAATTTTAGAAAAATTATCATTAATTCTCCTAGATTTGAACAAACGTCAATTAATTAGGGACAAATAAAAAATTCTAAAATGTCATTTAAATAGTGACGGAGGGAGTAGCATTCTTTGGATCTTATAAGCTATGTTTGGTCAGCAGCATTTACAACTTTTTTGCAGTTGTAGTGTTTAATGCATTAATAGTATGTTTGGTTACAATATTGGAATCGAAATGGGAATGAGAATGAGAATGGAATGGAATGAACATTCCTATTCATATGTTTGGTCAGAACGAGAAGTTGAACGATTTTTGATCAATTGAGTTTTTTTTTAAAAAGTTTGTCGATTGGAATTGAATGGTCAATCTTTACCCATCCTGATGGAATAAATATTTTTTTAAACAAATGATTAGACATTCCATTGCAATGTCCATTCCCTCCACTTTTAAGTAACCAAACATAAAAATCATTCATTTTAAAATGTTCATTCCATTCCCCCCAAATCAAACAGGCCATAAGATCTCAAAAGCATGCACACCAATTTTAGTGTGTTGCGTTGAATCTTAAACATTGCATTAATTTGTGCACATAAACTAAAGATGAAGCTCTAATATTAAACCCTTTTATCTGACTTGTTCATTTTCGTTCTTTAAGACCTTCCAAAACGGGAATCTATTTCCAAAGTAAATGAATCAAGTCATTAGGGTTGCATGCATGACATCATTTTTGCCTATGTAGGCATGTAATTAATTAAAAATGATACTACTATATATATATATATATATATATATATATATATATAGGGTCAGGATCAGGTGAGGGCTCCTTTACTTTGTTAAAATGCGGACTTTTTTTTTTATTTTTATTTTTGGTTTTTTTTTAAACAACTAAAAAAAAATATTTAATATTTTATGGAACTGAAATTTTTTCATAATACAGTGTTTTGGATGTGATTTGGGTACGTATAACAAAATATGTATGTACAGTCAGGGCAGACTGTACCACCACTTTTTGGTATAAATATTCAAAACACCCCCAAAACATTATATTATGAAAAAAATTTAGTTCCATAAAATATTAAATATTTTTTTTAGTTGTTTAAAAAAAAACAAAAAAAAACAAAAAAAAAAGTCCGCATTTTAACAAAGTAAGGGAGCCCTCACCTGATCGGTTCTCTATATATATATATATATATATATATATATATATATATATATATATATATATATATATCATGCATAGTTTTAATTAATACTACTAAATAATGAAAAATTCTAGGCGGACATTGCTTTGGCGACCGGTCTTGCGACCGGTCTAATTTTTTTTTATTTTTTAAATGTCTCCCAAATAATTTATAAGATTTATTGGAACTGGAATTTTTACAGAATAAAGTGTTTTGGATGTCATTTGGATACATGTAAAAAATATGCCTGTACAGACTGTACAGGCATATTTTTTACATGTATCCAAATGACATCCAAAACACTTTATTCTGTAAAAATTCCAGTTCCAATAAATCTTATAAATTATTTGGGAGACATTTTAAAAAAAAAAAAAAAAAAAATTGGACCGGTCGCCAAAGCCCGGTCAGTGTAGAATCACTCCTAAATAATTAGTTGGCCTAAATATTTTAATGCAGGAAATGCGTTCCATTGTTAGGGCTTGTGGGTCTTGATTGCTCCCCAGATATGTCGGCTGCTCTGGGCAACCTTACAGTAACATTTACGTTCTTGTTGGCGGTCATCTTCAAGTAATTAAGATCTGTGCCATTAATTAGTGCTATCAAATCATGGCTTCATTTTATATATTTTTTCCTACTTAAAAACTTTATATATATATATATATATATATATATATATATATATATATATATATATGTATTACACACACACACACACAATTTGATTTCATGCGATTCTCCACGAATATTTAAATCATAATTAATTCAATGCTCGATCATCCCTCCTGCCTTTTTTTTTGGGGGGGGTGTGCGTGGGGGTGGGGGTGGGGGTGGGAGGGGGGTGGGGGGGAGTAATAATATAATAATATAATTAATTCATACTTTATGAGTGAGAATACAAGCCACACAAAAGAAAATACAAATCCATACAAAGGTTAGAAGCAAATTTAAAACCTAATTGGCCTTTACAAAAAGACCTAATGCATGGTATACTACCACATTTAAAAGAAAGAAATAGTACTAATTCTATATATTTTTTGACAACCATTTTGTTGGGACATAATTTCCAATAACAGATTTATTCCCCAAAGTTTTAAAAAAAATTAAAAAAATCATCAAAAAATTATATGTGATTGTCCTATATATTAATATAAACCTTAATATTCAAAATAATAATTAATCAACAAGAAAGGAGAGAGTGATATAGAATTCTTTCGGAACAAGTTTCTTAGTTTTTGTACTCATCTTTTAAGGAAGCTGATATTTTCACAAGTAGGGCCCACTTTTGTAATTTTGTTCGGTTAAAAAGTGAACCCTACGTGTGAAAATATCAAAAACTGTTGTGAAATAATTCCCATATTTTAACTATCCAAACATCTTGAAATAAAACTCTCTTTGCAGTTTGCCAAAAAAAAAGAATAATGCTTCTTGATGATATTTTCTATAAAAAAAAATTGGAAAAAAATAATAAGGGTAAACCCATAATGCCATATATTACTGAAAATATAAGTTTCATTTTTGTAGAATGGAGAAGCTGGATCTTAGAAACTCAAGTAGTCAAGCCAAGTCTTTGGGCAGCACAATAGCTGTATCCGGAGCATTGGTTATGACTCTTTATAAAGGCCCACCTCTGGTGGCCATGAAGGATGAACTCTCCTCAAATACTTTATTGGGTCCTTTACATAAGTATACAACAAATAAAAAGTATTTACAAGAAAAGTGCATCAACTAAATAATTATAAAAAATAGTGTACTTAGGACTCATATTATAAAAATAGTACAATTCACATTAATTAGGAAACCTAAAATCAAGGAGAAATAACTGTTAATAATTCAAATTCAAATTCAAAAATTTGAAATCTAACAACAAAAACAAATTCTGATCCAGGAACATCATGAACTTTATTCATCAAAAGTATTTATTTCCTCACTATAGAGAGTGACTTTGTAGAGAGAGAAAGTATCCGAAAATGGCCAAGTCGCTGATTCTTCCGCTACACCACCGCTACACCGCTGCGAATCTCCGTTGTCCAAAACGCCAAGAAGAAAAAAAAGATTCGCCTCCCGCCGCCGCTAGATCGACTCCGCCACCACCACCGCTATCTCACCAGAGTTGCTATTCTGATTTTTTTGATGATTTGGTTACCCACAAAAATTAAAATGGTTACCTTTATACAAAGTTTAGCTACCAACTGCATCACATTTAAAATAAAATTGGTAATAAAATAAAACAGAATTGGTTACCTTCATACCAAGGTAACCAAACCTTGATAACAAGGAAACCTTCATATTAAGATTCGGTTACCTTGGTATGACTGTTTGGTAACCAACTGCATGAAGTTTGGTTACCAAACTGCATCACATTCAAAATAAATTGGTAACCTAATAAAACTGAATTGGTTACCTTCATACTAAAGTAACCAACCCTTCATACCAATGAAACCAAACCTTCATAATAAGGTAACCAAACCTTCATAACAAAGAAACATTCATATTAAGGTTCGGTTACCTTGTTGTGAAGGTTTGGTTACCTTAGTATGCCTATTTGGTTACCAACATATTACCTTCATACCAAGGACCCTAAAAAGGAACAATTACTTTTCAAGGTTTGATTACCGGTGGAGTTAGAGAACGGATCGGTGGTGGAGGGGAAGCAACGGGTGGTGGAGGGGCCTCCATCGCGGCTAGTGGCGGGGTCTCCACCGACGACCACCTTGGATCGATCTGGGGGAGGAGGAGAAAAGGGGCGGGAGGAGGCGGAGGAAGAATAAGGGGAGGGGAGGGGAGGGGAGGGGAGGGGTGGGGATGAGGAGAAAGGGGGCGGGAGGAGGGGATGGCGGTGGGAGGCGGAGGAAGGTGGTGGGGCGTGGGCGGGGGAGGAGAAGGGAGGCGGATAAAGGGGAAGAAGAAGGGCTGGGGCTGGGGCTGGAGGCGGGGGCAGGAGAAGGGAGGCGGAGGAAGGGGAAGAAGAAGGCGACGAGGGGATGGGATTGCATGTTTATGGTTTAGCAGAAGAGAGAGAAAGAAATAGTTTATGGCAACGTCAGAAACAGAATGGGATTGCATGTTGCAGTTGTTATAGATAAGGAGAGAGAAGAAACCCTAAATTAAAGAATCCTAATTGAATATTAATTCCTTAAATTAAGGAATCCTAAATGCACTAGAATATGTAAATAAATATGAAAGCGTATTAGTTGCATAAAAATTTTATGAGGGCACTTTTTTGTAATTATTTTTAAAAAAGTAATAGAAAATGTAATTGTTCCTACTTTAGGGTCCTTTACATAAGTATACAACAAATATAAAGTAATTACAAAAAAAATGCATCAACTAAATAATTACAAAAAGAGTGTAATTAGGACTCATATTACAAAAATAGTACAATTCACATTAATAAAGAAACCTAAAATCAAGGATAATTAATAATTCAAATTCAAATTCAAATCTTGTCTCTAACAACAATTTCAAATCCATATTTCAAAATTCAAATCAAAATGAGAAAATTAAAAATAAAAAATTATGAAGGAGCTAATGTTCATCATCCTCCTCTCTCGCCACCACCGTTGCCGCCGCCACATCGTCGTCGCCGCCGCCGGAGTTGGTATTCTAAATTTCTTTTAATTATTTGGTTACCCACAAAAATTGAAATGGTTACCTTTATACGAATTTTGACTAGTAACTGCATCACATTTAAAATAAAATTGGTAATCAAATAAAACTGAATTGGTTACCTTATCAAATGGTTTGGTAATCAACTATATGAAATTTGGTTACCAACTGCATCACATCCAAAATAAATTAGTAACCTAATAAAACTAAATCGGTTACCTTATCGGAAGGTTTAGTAACCAACTGCATAAATTTTGGTTACCAACTGCAGAACAATCAAAATATATTAGTAAGCTAATAAAACTGAATTGGTTACCTTATCAAATGATTTGGTAACCAACTACATGAAGTTTGATTACCAACTGCATCACATCCAAAATAAATTAGTAACCTAAATAAAACTGAATTGGTTACCTTATCGGAAGATTTCGTTACCGGTGAAAATAAAGAATGGACCGGTGGCGGTGGAAGGCGGAGGGATCGAGGAGAGGGAGGGGCGGGAGGAGGTGGAGGCGGGAGGAAGGAGGAGGGGAGGCGGAAGGAGGGAGGAGGGGAGGAGGGGAGGAGGGGTGGCGGGAGGAGGAGGAGGAGGGGATGAGGGGTGGCGGGAGGAGGTGGAGGCGGGAGGAGGGAGGAGGGGAGGAAGGGAAGAGGGGTGGCGGGAGAAGGTGAAGGCGGGAGGAGGAGGAGGGGAGGAGGGGTGGCGGGATGGGGGAGGAGGGGAGGCGGGAGGAGGGGAAGGAGGAGGGGAAGGCGGAGGGTGGGGAGGGTTTGGACAGGAGGAGGTGGAGGCGGAGGGATGGAGGAGAAGAAAAAGGGAAACATAAATGGAGTGGGAGAAAATCGTGGGAGAGATGGGGAGAAAATTGTGAGAGAAATGGGGAAGAATTAAAACACATCCCATAATTAAAGGAAGCATAAATATGTACTAATAATGAAAATAAAATTTTAAATATATTAATTGTGTAAATATTTAATGAGTGCACTTTTCTTGTAATTATGTTTTCAAATGTACTATAAAATGTAATTGTTCCTTATTTCTTTTGCTCAGCTTGGAGTGTTATACAGGTAAATTAACACATCCACAAATAAATCAATAACTCAGTTATTGATTAGTTGTTCAATTTTTTTTAGGGTAGGGGAGGTGAGATATCCCTTTATATTACAATTGATGCGCGTCAATTAGTAATTTACCAATTAAAATGTTGGTCAACCCACACACTTTGACTTTGACCACCGCTTGATCGCCTTAACTTCGTCAAAAGTTGTTAAACTCCAGGAAAACTCTCCGATGCTCAAGTTAGAATACTAATATGGAGAGAGAGAGAGATATTATTAAAGTAAATAGTGTATCGTGAATGTTCTGAAATATCATTTATTTATAGCATAAGAGTACTCCTTCCGAAGTTAGGAATTAGAATTATACATGACTTTAGAGACCTTCCAAATTATCAATTCTATCATTTACGTACCAGAATTAATGAGCGAAATTATTATATTACCATTTATTAATAGGGTTCTAGAAATAACATGCGGTCATCATTTGCCTCCTACTTCTTTAAAAATATATTTTTAAATGAGTTGTTAATTTTTTTTTGGCGCCCATGACGTTAATTCTTAGCCTCTATAACTTAATTTTGGGCCTCCCATAGTCTTGATTTTAGGCCTCCATGACCTTTTCTGACCTACATGTCTTTGATTCTGGCCACGATGACTTTAATGTTGGGCTTACATTGCCATAATTTTTGGCGTCCTTAGAGGTAAATTTTGGCCACCTTGACCTTAATTTTGGTCTCTATGGGCTTAATTTTGGCCTACATAAATTTAATTATGGACCTCCAAGGCCTTGATTCTGGACCTCCATGGCCTTGATTATGGGCTCCATGGCTTTGATTATGGACCTCCAAATTATGGCCTTCATGGCTTTAATTCTAACCTATATGGTCTTAATTCTGGGCATCCTTGGCCTTGATTATGGTCTTCAGTCTTAATTTTGAGCCTCCATGACCTTAATTCTCGGTCTCCATAGCCTTAATTTTGGATCTCCATTGTCTTAATTTTTGGCACTTTTGGCCTGCAAAGCCATAATTATGACCTTCATGACCATAATTATGACCTGAAACAACTTCTTCACTTCTTTATTGATAACCTAATTTCTTTTCGATGTAAAACTTCTCTTCTTTTTTTCTTTTTTGTATTATGGGTCTCCTTTTCGAGTTCACATCTTCCAATAAAATTGAGACTAGTTTGTCTGTAGGTTATTCTATTTGCTCTTTATCCTCCTCCCTCAAATCTAAAGAATCAGTAGGCAAAACTTTCTCCCAGCCACTTTCTGATCACCATTGACTTCCTCTATTTCACTTGTTATTGAGAACTTCAATTTTATACGATATGTAGAGGGGACAACTTTAAATTTATTCAGCTATATCATACCAAGGATTATATTGTATGATGAAAGGATTTTCATAACAAAACAATTGTGCAAGAATACATCATGATTTTTCGAATTGTGAGAAAGAGAATACGACTTTTTGTTTGTTTTCCATAGACGACGTCAATTTGATGTAACAATCAGTAACCTGCAAACTAGAGATTTGGTCAACCAAGAAACTTTGACTTTGATTGCCTTAACTTCGTCGAAAAACCTTCAAAAAGTCCATCGGAGCACGGGAGTGTGTGGCCTTTGAGAGTTCTCTCTCATACTTAAGTCAGAAGACTGATATAGAGCGAAAAGTATTATTAAAGTAAATAGTGCACCTTGAACGTGTTAGAACATTCCTTATTTATAACATGAAAATCCTCCTTAAAGGAGTTGGGAATTAGAATCCCACGTGGCTTTAAAAACCTTCTAAGTTAGTAATCCTTAGTTGGTTAAACTTCTTTATTATATTACCCTTTATTAATAAAGTTCTAGAAATAATATGTGGTCACTAGTTATTTTTGAGTTATTTTTATCCACACGAACAATGTTTTGAAAAATTATAAAAATATAAATTTATACTTGCATACTTTTAAATCTATAAATGAGAAAAAAAAAGAGAGAAGATAATTAATTTGGATTTCTCGTTGCAGACATCAACTGTGAAGAAATATCCACAAGAGACAACTATACTATTTTTCTTCCTCGTATTTGGGTCAATGCAATGTGCAATTGTCTCTGTCACTGTTGAAAGGAATCCAAGTGCTTGGAAACTGCATCCTGGAGTTCAGATAATTGCTGTTATATATTCTGTAAGGAAACTACAAACGCATGCATATTCATTCTTATATATATTTTTGTTTGTTTATATATATCACTATTTTGGACACTTAAAAAAAAGGTAAATGCATATCTTATAAGTAATATTTATTAACACTAGTTATTTGTTCATTTAGGCAATATTTGGGACTGGTATTAGCTATATTCTTATTACTTGGTGCCTGAAAGCCAAGGGGCCGCTATATGTTGCCATGTTCAAGCCTCTAGGGGTGGTCCTCACAGATCTCTGTGCCATCATCTTCCTTGGTGACAAACTTCATCTTGGCAGGTATAATTAAACTCATTTTTTCATTGGAGAAAATAGTGGTTATTATTTTTTATCGTCTTTCGAAAATTGAGCTAAATCATAGGATCCCCTCCATTATAGTTTTTACCCAATTTCTTTCGATACACATTTAGTTACAAAATACTTTAGCGATCACACCAACGATACTATTATTTGTGACAAATATTATTGTCGTTGAATATAATTTTTTATGACTATTGATAATGTCAGAGAAATAAGTGTCGCTAAAAGTTCAAAATAATGTTCAAATAAATGTAAAAGTGTCGCTAAATACATATTTGTTCTAATATCAAATTTATTGTTCTAATATTATCAATAGCAACAGGGTAGTTGTGATGAAGGTTAGCACGGTCCCCAAGTTAACACATGTTCGAGATAGTGGTCAAAAATCAAACAACATATTGTTCCCTAAGAATATGTTTGTTTACAACAGATGTTTGTTATATTAATTTAGGGATTATAAAATGATTTAATAGTGTTAAAATTATAATTATAATCCCAAAATTATAATCTTAGGATTAATAATCTTGAGATTATATTTCCATGAATTATAATCATGAGATTAATTATAATTCTTGCAAACAAACATAACCTTAGTAATTTCTCTAGCGAGAGGTACCTATAGTAGGTATGCCATGGATTCATTTTATGGATTCAACGCATACCGAAAGGTAGCAAGTGTATGTGTGGTTACTCGGCATTTGTAAGTGTTTGATACGTTTGGAAGTCCAAACATTGCAAACGCTATTACCGTAAATGCTGTAAATGCTGGTATCCGAACAAACCCTAACTGTCGATGCCTCTACGCATAAGAAAAAACGAAAAAAAAAGGAAATAAATTATGGCTTTGTATTACGTTTTTTTGCAGTTTGATTGGAACAATTATGATAGATGCGGGATTTTATACCGTCTTATGGGGACAAGCCAAAGAAAAGGAGGAAGCCAAATTCAGTGCTTGTAAAGTAGAACCATCCACCCAAGACATAGACACCCCTCTGTTGAAGGACTACAATGCATATGAAACTTAATTAGTTCAGTTGCTATTTCTCTAAATTGTTCTCAACATTTAATCAAATGTAACAAGTTGTGGTGCACATATGGAGTCTCTATTTTCTAACTTCAAAGTTTTTGGAGTTTCCTCTGCATACAACAGTTTTTAGTTCAAAAAAACATTAGTTCTTTTGTTTTAGCTTTTAAGATCATTATTAATTTTTTTAAAACAATTTAAGATATTTTTAAATTCAAAATTGACATGAATTCTTTTTATTTTTAGTCAATATAATTATAAGTATTATAAATTATTTAAAAATTATTACTTACCCGTAAAATTTATTATTATCATCTCAATTTTAATTCTAAATATATTTTAAATTAATTTTTAAAACTTAATAATAATGATCTTATATTATAGGTACGCACATGTTGTGAATTTACATTTACAAAATTTGAGAGATCAACCATGAGTACCAATTATTAATTGTTTCAGCCATTGGTTTTTTTATAAAAGGGGAAGGTTATGAATTTACTAAAACTCTTGCGAGTGTGAAGTTATGATTTTGATCAATAGGCATTGTGGTAACTTACAAGATTCTTTTTTATAGTAATAATTATATTTTAAGAGGTTTGTTAATTTTTTAAACTCAAGGACAAAAATATCATACAAACACAAACACGGGGGAGAGTTTTGCAATTTTTAGGAATCAAGTCTTGTAATAAATCCATTAGATTTGATATTATGAAATCTATTTGAAGATATGCACAAATGCAAAATTAAAAATATCTCTATTTTTCAAATTACTCGTATGAACATATCTACTTGCAAGTATCATGTAACTAACTACTTGGGTTCCAAGTTTGTGTTTTATATATAAGGACTCACGTAGGCTGTATAAGCCTACTACGTACATAAGCATTAGACAAATTAAGATAAGCAATAGAGCAAATTAAGATAATAGTGATCAGAAATTATGGAGGTTTATGGTGAGGAGATATTCAATGGACTTGCATGTCCACCCATGGATGATTTTGCTTTTAACTTTGTGAGCGACGATGATGCCGCTATGAATCTTGATGCCGACACCTTTTTCGATCAAATTGAAGAAGAAGAAGATGTTCGTGATCATGTTCCTATTGGTTTGAAGCGGCAACAACCATCAAGAAAAGGCAATCAAGAAGCCCAAACCGAAGTTGCTGATGATGATCCTATTGTCAACAAGAAGATCAGCATTAAGCCAATCAAGGCAGGGGAGGCCATTATTCTGATGACAACAAAGGGACAAGAAGATGTGAGTGATGGTGTTCCTATACGTTTGAAGCGGCATCAACCACCAAGAAATGGCAAGGAATTGAAGAGAGTTGTACAAGTATTGAAGCCAACTCAAGATCAGTTGAATTGGATTGCCGAGTGCTTAAAAGAAGATGATCAAGAATCCCAAGCCCAAGTTAATGATGCTGTTGATCCTGATCCTATTGTCAACAAGAAGAAGATGAGCATTAAGCCAATCAAGGCGGCTGCGGAGCAAAAAGGAAAAGATGAGGCCATTAATCTGATGACAAAGGGACAAGAAGAATGTTGTGACAACAAGAAGAGGAGGCCAAGCCGAAGCTGCTGCGGAGCAAAAAGGAAAAGAGGAGGCCAAGCCGAAGCTGCTGCTGCTGCTGATTATGATCCTATTGTCAACAAGAAGCCAATCAAGGCGGCTGCGGAGCAATATTGTGATAAGAAGAAGGTGTTGGATGAATCCTCCATTCAACTGAAATTCGAGTCTACCAAGAAGAAACTCCACGATTCTTATCAACGAATCGAGGACGCCAAAAAAAGGAAAAAGATTCAACTCATTGAGTTTCAAAATCCCATGCCAAAGGCAAAGGCAATAAGGGATAGTATGAGGAAGAATTGTCTCGGCGGCAAAAAGTTTCATCACTCTAGTGTTATTCCTCAATACTAGCTTACCAGATTTTTGTTGATTCTATACATGTAACTGCGGTGTTGAATTGATTTTTAGTACTCTTGGGACAAAACAAATCAATTATAATTTCAAATTGATCAATTACACAATCAATTTGTTCTTCTTGAGTTCATGATAATTATTACTTGATCGGATGATTGATTGCAATAATATCGTTGTTATTTTTGCGTTGCATTATGTTTGTCGTTTCTTGTAAACAATATAACATATTAAATAATGACAATTTCAATTTCAATTTCAATTTTTTTTATATTAATAGTTTTTGTTATATATAATATAATTATAATAATTATATCAACTAAAATTAAACAAATTCACATCAATTTTAAATTTGAGTCTAAAGAAAAAATTAAGGGAGGCTAAATTCACATCCATTTGTATAATTATATTTCTTATTATAGTGAACCTTTTTTTTTCCCTGGTCAAAGAGAACTGCTTGTGTAGAACACAAATTTGTAATGCGAGTATGCACTACAAATTAGCTGCTGCTACAAAATGTCATGCACAAATTATTTGAAATTTATAAATAAATAAAAATAGGTTAAAAATAAAAAAGTCATAAGCACATATTTTCTCTTTATCACAAAAAAATTTATTAAGTAACTAACTCTGGATAAGTTCAAGTAATAAGTGTGTTTGAAAAATAAAAAAGTCATAAGCACATATATTCTCTTTATCACAAAAAAATTTATTAAGTAACTAACTCTGGATAAGTTCAAGTAATAAATTAAGTTAAATTGAAGTCTTGAAAGGTGGGTTTAAATCAGTAAAAAAGAAAAAGAAATTAAAAGGGAAATTTTAAATTAAGGAACTAACTTTGATGTTAAGTAATTTTTAAATTTAATACTTGGTACATACTAGGTATTGTAAATCTCTAACTATATATCATGAAATCTATTTGACAGTAGACAGATTTGTGTTTCAGACTACTTAATTATGCACGCATGCAAATTAAAAATTATGAAAAATTAAAAAGATTTGAAATCTATTATGATATTAGATTTAATATTATGAAATCTATTTTAAGATATGCACAAATGCAAAATTAAAAATATCTCTTTAATTTTTCAAATTACTCATATGAACATTGTAAGCGTGTATTCCAAATTTGTATTGGAATTTCTGATTACTTACGCATTAATTATACAAATTAAATACATCCGACTTCATTTTACAAATTAAATACGGAATTAATTTAGTTTTTTTTTTTCAAATTACAATTATAAGTATCATGTATGTATGTATATATACCAACTACTTGTGCTCCAAGTTTATAATGTATGTATAAGTACTAACTCTATATATATATATATATATATATATATAGGGAATTGTTAAATCCACAACAAAAAAATGTTACTTCCACAATAAAAGTGTCGCTATAGATCCTATAGCGACGGTTTTCACCGTCGCTATACATCTACAGCGACACTTTTGTTGTGAAAATAACAATAACGAAATATAAATTATACAAGGACTAAAATGAAACTAAAGGAAGAGTAGAGTGACTAAAATGAATGTTTTGTCTCCAAACAAACAACACAAACACACCCGTAGCAGAAACAAGCAAAAGTGACAAGAAAACAGGGGCATGAGCACCCAAAAGAATAAAACTTTAAACAACCCTGTATGATAATTCAAACTCAAAATTGACATGATCACAAATTTTTCCATTAAAACTAAAGAATTATTTCTTTATAATAAATATATAGGCCAGAATTAATATACAGTACAGAAGGTTTTCACTAGATCTTTTGATATACAACATTAGATGCCTAGCTAGCGACGATTTCTGATTCATTATTAGTAGCTGAAAGAATAAACGTTATAGCGTATGATTGTACAAAATGAAACAATGTGAGATAAGTGCAAACCTATTTGTCGTATATCGCAGATGTATCCATGCTGGGATTTTAGTCTTCGGTTTATTTAAGAAAAAACTTCCAAATTTCTCTATCGGTCATTTCTTTAACTAAATGGGCTCGAAAAATGCCTTCATCATCTACTAGGCTTCTCAGGTGCCGCGCTGCGCTATTGAACCCAACATAATTCTTTTTTGTGGCCAAGTATAATACTCCATAGGGAGGCCTCAAGCACTGAAGATCAAGTTCAGAGGAGGAAATAATCACTAAACAAATTGAAATAAGAACAAGATAACTAAATGCTTCAGCATGGAAAGAGAAAAACAGCAGCTACATAAGTAATCAATTCGGGATAGAATAAACACTAGATCCAGAAACATCCTAATTGAGAATGTAGAGGCTCAAGACTTTGAACTTAACAAGACACGGTAAGGAATGGCAAATTTACCATATATTGAAATTTTAAAGATTATAATTCTTATTAAATTTAATTAACATATATCCTAAATGTGGAACAGGTGCACAGGAAGCCGAGGCAGACCAGTCGGGTTAGAGTGATTCAAGTATTTCGCTAAGTTTTGGTCACATTTTTCAAGAAATAATACGATATACAAATATAGGACATGCTAGATTTTATCAGCAGGGAATAATCATTTATAATTGTATCAGGTATAGAACCTGATTGATTAGATATCAACCTCATCATTGTTGCATTATTAAACCCTCAAGTATTTTATTTTTAGTTGTTCTTTACAAGTATTCACCTTGATAAGTTTATATAAATTTGAACAAAGTGCAATATGAGTTCTTTGAATCATGAGTGATATCGATAGCCATGATGGCATGATGTTAAATTTGCATCTCATATCACACTTTGATTGAAAGGATAAAAAGAAAGAGCAAGTCACCTTTTTTATTAGCGCGTATACTTTCTTCAAAGAGGTCACGGAGTAAGGGATCTCAGTCAACAAAATAACATCATAACCCCCTTCCCCTTGGTCCGTCTCACTAGCCCTCTCCCAAGCCCTGCTTCCCGAGAGCTTCCTAGATCGCCGTGATGAAGGGTCTCGTCCCAAAATGCTACCATCTTGGCTACTACACCCATCATTGAAATCCTCCTCGGAAAAGCTCAAGCTCATACCTGTTGGCACTTCAGGTACATCATTCTTCACAACAGACAAGACAAGGGGGAGTTCTTCCCACTCCCCAGCATAAAAATGCACCGTTGGGGTAAGAGGTTGCCTTGATGGAGTCAAGGGACTCTCGGGCTGTCGGCTCTGCCTGTCAATAGCTAGCTCAAGATTGGCCAGGACGTTAGGGATAGTTGTGCATCTTATAGTTTCTGCATTCAGATCTTGAAAATGCACCGTAGAAGCTCCCTGCAATGTGTTTAAAAACACTTAAGAGACTAATTAATTCATCACATAATTTGTGATAAGAATCAAATATCCAAAGTCTTTGTTATCCAAACACATATAAATCACTTTTTGTTTGTAATTGCTAATTAACTTAGTTATCCTGCATAAGCATCCTACAATATAAAACCCAACATATTTCCATTCCTTTATTTGAAAATTCTGAAAGTTGAGATTAAAATAAAGCAAGCGCCAGAAGAAGCTGCAACTCTAGTACATGCACAATTTTTTCTATAATGTTCATACGTCAAAATTTCAGTTATTTCAAGTAAGATTTAGAAAGTTAAGAGAAAATTAACACAAGCGCCAGAAGGAGCCGCTACTCTAGTACACACAAAAAATTTTCTGTAGTGTTCATTTGTCAAAATGAGAAATTTTCAGTTATTTAAAGTAGCAAAATATCTTACTGGACAATCCACTGATAAAATCAAACTGGAAGTCTGGAACAATTGGAATTAGGTTTTCATTTTTCTAAAAGCATTTAATTGAACAAAATAAATGAAGTACTTGAAAATCTTCAAATAACTTAAATCAAGACTAAAAAATTTAGTGAAAAGAAAAAAAGTTGGATACTAAAAATTTCTTTCATAGAAGTTGAGTAAATATCAGTTTGATGAATGGGGCAAGGTAATAGAAATTGGAAAGGTAGATATGCCCCACTTAAAGATATAATAATCTCTCCTTCCCTAAAAGAGACTCCCGAAATATTTCCTGGGCCTGTCCCAATGCAAACTTAAACTACTAAACTATGAATCAGACGGTATATACCAATTAACCTTACACAGGCCGAACCGTGACTAACGAAATTGCAAGCAAAGATTAAAATTTAACAGCCATGTTGGACCTTGATGGTTTTTTTGAAGACTCCAAATAAACGTACGAGACATACCCAAAGTCGATTTCGAACTTAAAACTTAATGGTGGCAACAAATTTAAAGGATTCCCTTCTCATATCTAGAATTTGATTAATTCAACTGAGCATACCTAAACTGAGAATATAAAGGACAAAGATAAGTATTAAGAGTAATGCCAGGGGTTTCAAATTTGGGATCTAAGATTCGAACATGAGGTCTCAAATGGTGACAATGATTTACTATATCACACATTATTGGCCATGTTATGAATTAAAATATTCAATTGGGACCCAAAACTTAAGACCCATTGCAATACTATAAAGAGCATTATAATTTATATACCTTCAGGCAAGCAAAGATCCCAGGTAGTCCATAACTGCAGCTAAGCTGAAAACATAGCAAAGGAAATATATTATTTCTCAGATTCAAAATAATAAAAGCATCAGAACAGTTAACAACTCCTACAGTCGAGAGGATACATTAAAACAGAAAGCTTCCAACAATAGAAAATTATCTAGTCAAGAAACTAACAGGTAGTGGAATCATTGACAAATTCAGACAGCTTTTGTTCTTAAAGAGAGACTCCCCCTCCGGAACCAAAGCTTATTGAGTTTTACAATGAAGATACAAGGAGCTTAGAAGAAAATGGAACTAGTTTGATAAGGACTTTTACTTGTATGTCCTTGATGTAACTTGTCTAAGAATGAAATGTTCAAAGGCTCAAGACCTAGAAAATGACAGTTAAGGATCATTTGACCGTAATGTACTAATAGACCTTAACTGGAAAGTAGCTTAAATATTTAAACTAGGAAAATCCAGTTTTGTAAGTTGGAGATCAACGTAAGCTAAATATAAATTTGTTGCAGTTTGAACAGATATGCTCTCAAAGGTCAACATAGATCTCAATCAGATCAACCTGTAGAGCTCTTCTAATGTCTAGTTATAGGTCACAACAGCACCAAGGAACATTTTACCTTAGGTATCTGTTGCACTACTAATTAGTAATTAGTACTTCAGTCAGTTCAGTGTCCATTATATTGTGAACTGTATAAATAACTCAAAATCATAAATATATAAAAACAAATAGCTCATAAATTTTTCCAAGAGTGAGATTTTCTGTTGAATACCAAACAATCACTTTCATACTTGATATTTTAATTTGCATGTCATTATCAAGGAGAGAATACTTGTTAAACAACTTCTATTGGTGGATTTTCTGTTGAATATAGAACAAACACTTTCATACTTGATATTTCAATTTGCATATCATTTCACAGAGAGAATTCTTGTATTCGTTCAGAAATATACTTAAAAATCTAGTGAAGATGGTTCATCAAAGATGTATTTAACATGTCACAGAGCCCAGCTGAAGTTTAAAATAGATATAATACAAGCCACATATCGAAATACCTCTAACACCCTTTTGCCTCTAAAGCTCAGTTGCCCATCCCGAATGTCATGCTTTAGGACATTAACAAGATCAATTGAGCTGTCCCAGGATTTCAAAGATCCTGCACAGAAGATCAAAGAATGAACCTTAGATTCAGTACAACAATTAGACTCTTGGACTATGTTTGTTTGCAAGGATTATAATCCCGGGATTATAATTATAATCTCAAAACTATTAAGCCATTTATAATCCCTAGACTAATAGTCCCAAGTCTAAATTTGAAAACAAACAAGACACTTGGGATTTAGTAGAAGAGTGCTTCCAAGATATGTCATGCTCATATTTATGATTGTTTCCAAATTGCATTAACTTCTCCTTGAAGATTAATGTGATGTACGTACCATCAACTTTTGATGATATTGAATCTGAACCAGCAAAACCAATTATATCAGCAACACTAACTCTACCCTGCACGAGAGAAAGGAAGACATGAATCAAGTTACTCAAAACTTTTACGAGTATGTGGTTGATATACTTCCTGTATAAAATTTAAATTTCCATGTGAAGTCAACAATCTTTTTTAACAAGAGTAACTAATAGTTAACAATCCAATTTCCCCAATAAGAAGCATCCTAAAATTATAGTTAGGACTGCTTAATGAAGATATATTCATGACAACAACTCGGAAAAATAATCAGCTACAAGGAACCAAGAAGGTTTTGTAAAAACAACTTTACATTGCACAAACCAGTTTTTGGATGGATTTAAGGACAACAGATAGACAAGAACAAAAGAATTATGTAAGAGACTCAGACAAGGTTTATATAACCCTCCTTTGTATGTTACTTGCATAAACAGAAACACTATATTAAGAGACAAACTATCGCATGCATCCCCACCAATGATTATAAAATTACAAACAAGACTTCAATCTTGTAAATAAAAGAGAATATATATTATTACAAAGTATACGTAAGCCATCTGAAGATATCACTATAGTGGAACTTACGTACCTTGAATATGCTAATTCCTTGCAAGTCTACATTCTCCCCAGCATATTTGTATGGGTGAGCCATCTGCAAAAAGGAGAACAATCCGCACTTAAATTATAAGGCAACGCGGAGTTGACCAAAATAAAATTTTCAACCAAAAAATTCGGCAATAAAAAGTCAAAAAATTAGTATGCAAGTAGTTTGTGTTAAAGCTGCAACATATGAACAGAAACCATACCTTTGATGGGAGAATCTCTACAGCCGGTGAACAAAGATGGACATCTCTTTCAGAAATGCTGGATATGCTGTGACTTACCCTGTCTTGGGGTGCCAGGCCAGGCAAGCACTGTGCAAGTAGTGATGGAGCACGCATCGTGGCCTGATATTTGGGATTATAAAGTTTTCTGGAATAATGAACTATCAATGTCAACAAGTTCAAATGTTATTCATGTGATTATGTTACTTCAAATAAGTAGTTGTGCAGAGTGAAGATGATAAAGATAGTGCAGCAAGCAGTACAGAAATCATGGTGCCTAATGTTCAAGCTCTAAATACTCGAGCAACACAGTCGATGCAACTCAGGTCATCAACTACTTAGTTTATACTGATGTGTTGAGTATATATGAAGACAAGAGGCTTCACTAGGAAAACAGAAGAAGTTGACACCTGTCCAACAGGGATTGATCCTATGGTCAAAGTAGTGCCACTTAATTCTTTTCGTAACTAACTTATGCATATACGGTTAGATATATAATAGAGGAGATAAATACAGACTATACAGTAGGCTCAGTTTGGTTTATTGTACATAAAGTTATATTTCTACATTTGTAAAAAGTTAGCTCAATTGGATAACAGTTCACAGTTTTTCCACTTTTCTCTCTATGATTGCACAGACTTTTTCCCCATTGTTCTTCTCTGATTCTACATTGATTTACAAAGGATTAGGAGGGAATTCTGAAGATGAAAATACTCTAGTTTCCCAAAGATATAATAAACCAGAATATGTACATTTACGATTTTTGCATGATGCAATAACCAAAGAAAAAGATTAAAGAAATAATGAGCAGCAGGTAAAGAGGATCATTAAGAAGGGCATGTATCAAAAAGGCAAGGAAATCCCAAAACTTCATTAGAAAGAAACATAACCATAATCAATCCCACAAGCTTTATCGAGCTTAAGTTTTTGTTTGCCATTTCATATTTCATGAATCAATAATGATCTAATTTATTAGGAGTGAATCTAAATTCAAAATGAATGCTACTTAGATCCACAATTATCCAACAAAAATTTTACAAATTATAGAGAACTAAACCAGCCCTTATCTTCAACTGCAGCCAATAACCATACCCATAACACAATAAAAATGACTACAAAACCTCAAATTCATACAAAGTTTAAAATTACAGGAAAATAAAACCCACAAATTTAAAACATCCAGAAGCAAATAATATCAAGCATAAATTCCAAACACAGTAAAAATATGTATACACGAACAAATACAAGAACACATACCTCAGAAAAAATGGTGCTAAATTGGTTCAAATCTCAACAAAACAAGTAAGACCCTTTATAGGAATAGAAGATCAAAGATGGAAACCAGCAATTTCAATGAAAATACATCATCCCATGACCTGCTTTTCGAAGTCAAAGCGAAGAAATTTAAGAGAGAGAGACAGAATCAGCAGCAGCATCGGACTTCAGAATTTGCACTGCGACTAACATAATTCCAGAAATACCCCGTTGTTTACCAATAATTTTGAGGGAGCCAACGTGGATTGGTGAAGTGTTAAGGGGGTTTTGGTAATTAGACCTACAAAAGAGAAGCGGCGAGTTGGTCGGTTGACTCGGTTATAGACTATAGTAGTATGCTACCCCGTGTTAAATTGCAATACGTGTAGTCAATATTTTTATTATTCAGCAAAATCTATTTGGAATCCTCTTACATATAAATTTGTGTAATATATGAAATAAGATGGAATTTAGAAAAAAAATCACATTAATTTATTTTATTTCAAAATTGCATATATGAATTATTTCTCATTAATTGGATTGAATTAAAAATGAAAGTATTTAAATAAAATTTCAATATTTATATTATAATTAATTATTATTAGACCAAAGGTAGAGACCTCGCTTTTTACTGTGCACCATAAAAAAAATTGAAAAAAATTAAAATTAACAAAGACACTACAATACTACATAATACATATTACAAAAAAAAAATAATTAAAAACTACATGAAGAAGGTGATTTTCCTCTAAGATTTTCATTATTATGTATAAATTGTAATACTTTTAATTCTAAAAAGAATTAAAAAAATTAGTATAAATTGACTAATATGGGTGGTAAGTAGGTGAAATAAACATCTAATTGTCCTAAACACCTACAAAACGTGCTCGTTTTTAAGAACACATTTTTCTATCCTTTACTCATTAATGTTGACAAATGAATTGTGATTAAATTCAAGAATTCACACAAAAAATACCCACTACAAAACTGGTTAGAGTTTATTCATTCTTTATATTCATCATAATTAAAATGACATTTTAAAAAAATATATCTAATACTCAATTTTTTTTAATGTTATTGTCATTTTTGGTAAGATGATAGCGTTTGAAGATGTCATCAGTTGTTTATACAGCTGTTTGTTTAGAACTGAATACATCTGAATGGCTGAATCGGTCAGCCATTAAATGCGTTTATTTTGAAAAAAAATCGTCTGAATGACTGAATCGGTCAGATGATTGAGCTGAATGGCTAAGTCAGATTTTTTGGCTGAATGAGCAGCTGAATAAAATTAAAAAAATTAAAAATTATTAACTATTATAATAAGTAATATTTAAATAAATTCACAACAACTTCGAATTTTTTTCAGAGAGGTAAAATAATAAAATTATGTCATTCAGATGTTTCAGACATGTTAATTATCAAACAACGTTTTTCATTCATATTCAGCTCATTTAGATTCATATTTAGATTCATTCAATTTTTATCATACACCCTCTAAGTTTACTATCACATAAAATCGCTTACATACCGCTCGCTCACATACACTCACATGCATATTTTGATGGCCCACGTGCAGAGCAAATCACATGGGCCATCAAAATATGGATGTGAGTGTATGTGAACGATTTTATGGGATATATACTTGTTTTTGTTTATATTTATAGGTCATATTGTTTCTTAAAGTCATTTGATACTTCAAAAGTTGATAGTATTTAATTTTATCTTCCTTTTTTTTAAAAATAAAATAAAATAATGAAATTTCTTATAAATTAATTTAGAAATAATTTAAATAACTTATGAGTTTGTCATCTTCGAAATAATCTAAAAAAACAACGACATAGTCCTTGCCTCCTTGGATATAACCTGCAAACTCATTTAATAATTACTATAATGTTTTTGGTAATTTAAAATCTTTATGATATTATTAGTTAACATTAGAAAAAAAAACACACATTAATAAATTAAAATAAACTTTTCTTAAATCAAATAAGTAATAAATACACCTGTTTTTCACGGCTTAAAATGAGAGCGTAAAATAAATTCAAAAGTTTTTCTTCAAACATAAAATACAAAATATTAATACACATGTATAATTTCGTACGATATAATTTTGCTCTAAATTCTGTATTTTTACATAAATAAATTCAGTGACATAATTAGAAAGGGACGCGAAGGAGTCATGACCCCACTTTTCACGTCCCTTACACTTTTCCTACCCTAACTCTATCCCTATTCTTACCCATTTTTGTTAATATTTATATCAACCCCTCTATCATTGTATAAATAGAAAAATAATATTTTTACAGTAATTTTTGATATTTCTATATAAAAATCGTCGCTATAGAACGATTTTTATCTGAAAATATCATTTTTATTCTAAATTTATCAATTTCCTATTAATATTTTTAATAGTGGACTCATATTTTGATAAAAAAATATAGATGAATTCATTTGCAATTTAAAATTAAAAAATATATAAAGCTTTATATTATGTTTATGTTTTTTTTAATATTACAACTTTATTTTATGTTTATATTTTTTAATATTATATTAATACGTTTTTAGTGCTAAAAAAATTCGTAAGTTTTTGACCCCGTCCCACTTGAATTCCTGGCTACGCGCCTCAGACGCCAAGTTTGAAAATTGAAGATCACCTCCATTTCTAGTTCTACCCTTTGGAAGTTAAAAAGGCATACGACTATAAAATGTAATGACGCATAACTTAGGTCGGAAAATTAATTAAACGGTTCGGGCTTTAATAGTATTCGTTCGATTCAAAATTTGATTCGAACTCGATTTAAAATATAAATGATTCAAATTTAAATAAATTTTAAAGTTCGATAAATTACTCGAGTCTTTTTAAATTATAATTTTATGTTTCTACGTGGATCATATTCGGTCGAATAGTTCAAATTATTCGGATTCGACTCGGTAGCTAAACGAACCTTAATCAAACTTTATTTCAAACTCGATAAATTTTATAAATTAAATTTGAGCAATTCAATACTCAGTTCAACTCGATTTATTTACGCCCATAAGTCGTGCGTCACTCCACCTCGCTTCCTTCCCCAGATGATTTTGCCTACGCATTGACCAGTGACTTCGACATCGAGACACTGACTCCCAGATCAGCTAACCACTCTTTGTAAGGCATAAGTAAAATGGAAGAGAATAGATATGAAATGATTCAATATATCTAAGGTGTGTAGGAAAATTTTCAATGTACATAGCCTTGTTTTAAATGTTTCTATGTTCGAAACTTTAAAAAGGATGATCAAAATTTAACCTTTTTTTTTTGGTATGTGGAGTATCCCGACTTACGTTGGACTAATTTCTTCACCCCGAACAATACTTTCGAAACAGGTTACGCCTGCCGTTCAGTTCAAAAAGTATTTTTTAGCACAAAGGTACAAACTTAAAGCTCACAATGTTTAAATTATGCTTGAAAATCAACTTTTATGTGTTGAAAAAATTATTACCGTTTGAAAATGATGAGAAAAATATTAAAATAAATTATTTTTATAAGCACAAGTCTGGTTGTTTTCATTTTAAAACCTATTAACATTACACAACAATGTTAACCCCAAAATACTAAACCCCAATCCACCGAACCCCAAATCACCGAACCAACCCCTACTGAAGAGACAAGCCAACCTCGTCGAAAGAAAAGAGCAGGCAGAAAACCAAAACATGTTCCAGTCCCCGCACTTAATGAAAGTCTCCTTGATATGCTTATCGCCGAACGTACCCAAATCCTTCGAACCAAAAAGAAACGAGCCAAAATAACCCTTATTTCCGCCTAAGAGCTTAGAGCTAGTATCTTCTACTGAAGCTAACCAACCACCAATCGTTCCTATAGAAATCAACGAACCCGAAGAAGAATCTAAAAAACATGCCGAACCCGCTTCTCCCCTTATCCGGAAAAGAAAACATTCTTCAGACAATCCACCAACCCCAACAACTGAACCTCCTACAACTCACTCCCCACCTCTACCCGAACAACCAATTATTTCTCCACAACGACAATCTTCTTCCTCTGCAACCATACCCGAAATTATACATTCGCCCACCTTATGGCCAGGCAGAAATGAAAACTTCCCTTTACACCTTTACAACGCCTTCGTACTCGACACTGATGACCATGACTCACCAAGCCAGAGTAAGTAAATTATTACTTAGCCAGTTTTATTCACAAATATCTTCTTGAAACTTTTTCTTAACTCTTAATAACCACAGACAAATGGAATCTTCGGGCGACTCCACCAAAGGTACAAAGAGATTGAAGCCGAAGAGAATGTCGCGCCTGTGGGGTTAGATCGACTTTAATAAATTAAGAATAATGTTGTATGGTTTAAATATTTCTTTTAAAATTATATGTAACTTATTTGGGTTACTTTTAAAGAAATATATTAGGTGATTCTACAAAAACTATCAAATTTACTAGTTAGATAAAGTGTTGATGGACATTACTTTTGTATATACACATTGCCCTTTGTACTTGGCTAAAGCGTATATATGTTTGGTTATCCATGTTTAGAATGCTTGCAGCGGTTGCGCCCAAACACGTTTGGACCCTAAATACAATGTTTATAAGTTGAATAAAATTTTCAACTGTATTTAACACGTTTGAAACTTTCAAATACACCAAACATTTCAAACGCGGATAAACGAACAAGCACTTAGTCGTCATCGGATAGCTAGAGTTTCTAGCTGCAGGTCCTGTTCGCTCGGACTTGCAGAAACATCGACGCGATGATGAGTCGACATGGGGCGCCTCCAATATAAGTATTAATGAATAGGACAGATAGATGAGTTATTAAGGCTGTCTAATTTATTAAATTTGAACTTATGTCACTCCAAAGGCTTGGATTTTTTTTAAAACAAAAACATATAATCATTATTTGAATGGTGATATAGTGATGTCTATTATTTGAATATGGACACACTCTTGGAAGATTAGGGATCATTGTTGCCATAAATCTGGGATCATCATTAGCTGTAGGACTGATAACATAGCTTATACGTATAACACAAAAGCTGAGACAAATATAATTTTTAAATAGATAAATATAAAAAAACAGATGAGGCAAGAATAATTTTTAAATTAAAAAAAAAGTAGGATTAATATTTTATTTTATTAAAATTCGAGACATACCCTAGTCCTGTTTTAATATCAAAGATATTGAACATAAAATAAGCTCAAAAAAAGTTAAAAGAAACAAATTAAAGAAAACAAAAAATAAGGACAACTACTTTCTCACAAAATATTAAGTTAACATTATAATTTGTTGGCAAATAAAATGTAAAACCTTTTTTTGTGACACAAATTACGTACTGTTTAAAAATATGACTAGTAATTATTGGACTTGTATTTACTATGAAGTAAGGAGGTGTTTGATAAAAATTGAATGAATCTGAATCTGAATCTGAATGAGCTGAATCTGAATGAAAAAAACTGTTTGATAACTGACATATCTTAAAGATCTGAATGACATTTTTAATATTTTACCCCTCAGAAAAAATTCAAAGTTTTTGTAAATTTATTTAACATTACATAATATAATAGTTAATATTTTTTTTTTACTTCATTCAGCCAACCATTCAGTCATTCAGACCAAAAATTCAGACTTAACCATTCAGCCAACGCATCTGACCGATTCAGCCATTCAGACGATTTTTTTAAAACAAACGCACTTAATGATTCATCCACCGATTCAGCCATTCAGATCCATTAAGTTCTAAACAAACAGTCCCTAAGTCTACTATCACATACAATCGCTCACATACTGTTCAGTCGCTCGCAGAGTCGCATACATTTATATGCATATTTTGATGGCCCACATGCAAAGCAAGTCACGTGGGACATCAAAATATATATGTAAATATATGCAAGCGGTACGTGAGCAGTTTTATGTGATAATGATTTATCTTTTACCATGAGAGTAGTGTACGACAAACAAAACTTTTTGTATTGTGTGAACTTTTGTATCTTCAATATAATATATTAATAACGTATATATATATATTTTTATTATAATTATAATATTAAATAAAATTCACCAAAAGTTGAAACTTTTAGAAACAAAAAAGTGCAACTATGACATAATTTTACACAAAAATACAATTTTTTTAAATAAACAAATTAACAAAATTGGCAAAATTATGTTTTTCACCATTATACTTGACAAGTTTTACTTAATACACCATTGAACTTTTAATTTTTTTAATTAGCCCACTAAATTAATTAAAATTGTAAAATTGGGTCATTCAGTTAAAATTGATTGGACAGTTGTTAAATATTTTCCTATGTGAATTTGTAAAAGAAAAGGAAAATGACGTGGCTTAGAGGGGTCTATCATACTTGGAACCAAATCTCCGAACTCAAGACTCAGATCAAGTCATTTTTACCTGCAACCACCGCCACCATCCTCAGAAGCCATGGATTCCTTCTTCTTAGTGGAAGACCTGACACGATGTCTTGACTGAAACTTATGAAACCAACTCCTAGCTGAATCCATTTCTTTCCCCTCGGCTCAAGAGGTACTTCAACAACAAACAATCATTTTTCCGAACTCCAACAAATTGCATTGATTTATTTTCCTCACCCGAATCTAAAAGGATCTAACAAATGCATTCTGTAATTAAATAAACGTGTTTATCAATTTACCCACATACATAAACCAAAACCCGCTTTCACACCAATTTAGATTTCTTCATTTATGGAAAAGTAGAGCTAAGCCCAGTTTTTCACATTCACATAGAAAAATTAAAAAATCATCAAAAGCTGTGATTTTAGGAAAATTGCAAACATCGCCAGACAAACAACTATAAAATATTGGGCAATCTCTGCATACAGAGGCATCTCCAACTAAACTTGTTGATATTTCCTTTTTTGGAAACCAAATTTGGGGCTATTTTAGCGTTTTCGAGGAGTTGAAGGAGGCACTCCATAACTTTTTTCTTGAATTCAATGCCTCCGATCTGTAATCTGTTAAAGAGATTGCGAATGAAGAAGCCCAAGTCCTCTTCTTCGGAGCCCAGGCTCGGTTGGGACAATACGATGGCATTGGATTGGCAGAGGACGCCGAATATGAGTAACAAATCGATGTCAATCTGTTTGGAGAGCCATCCAGTGGCCATCCATGAGGAGTTTACTGGCGGGAAAAAAGGGGACGGTGTATTGGTCAGAGAGGATTTGATTGCGGCGGACGTTGGCGTGGAATTTGGGGAATGGGGTTTGTAAGAGCATTCACAACAGTTTCCTTATCTTTATCCCTACTATGATGTGCTATTGGGTCATTCTGTAGGATAAGGATTCAATTTTTTCACTATGTACCCAACATGTTCCTTGTAAGACCCCAAATAATTAATAAATGAAATTTAATTTCCTTTAATTATTATTTTGAATAGTAAGGGTTGATTTGATTAATGAGGATAGTTATGGGTAAAATACGCAAATATTTCAAAATAAGCAAGTGGTTATAAAATATTCATTGTTATCGGGGAATATTCGTTTGGTCGTGGAATATTCGTACTGTCGGGGAATATTCGTACGACGGCGCAGCCATGTGTGGGCCCCATAACGGAAAGCGATTGGAGGAAGAAAACGACAAATATAAGTTGTTTAAAAATAACGGCGTAGTTGTTACCGTTTACACTGTTGGAATACCCGGTGGTTAAAATACAGTAATACGCGTTGTTGCACAGTAGCACACGGTATTGCACAGTATTTTGAATTATTGATCCTTACGTAAGAAGGCACTACTCAATAATTGGTACAGGAGTTACTGTTCATTACTTTATTGATTCAATAATTGCTGCGTTGATATTTATATTATTATTGTTTTAATAATTGTCATTGCACAGTATTTTCCATTATCAGATCAATAATTCATATTATTTGAATAATATTATCAGATAATATTATTGGCAATGTCTAGAAAGTTCTGTCAAGGAGAGGTTTGGTCATCTAATTGCGCGCCAGTAAGGAGAAATCCTTATTAGAAAGCCCCCTCTATCTTGGGAACGGCCTGGTTGTCAGTACTGTGATTCTGTAATATTATTTTTAATAATTAATTATTGATTATTATGATAAAGAAAATATTTATTTTATGTGGATATAGATGGAGAAAATTTTTTAATGTGGTAATTGTTGAAAATTAATATTTTATTTTTTTCTAATAAAATAATTCATTTAAATATATTATTTTAATAATATATTAACGATGATATTTTTACAATGAATGTGGGATATATGAATATATGAGGAGGTAGAGTATTTTTGTGGCATTAAATGTTTAACACATGTTTTGTGTGTCGGTGGACATAATTTTTAACCGAAAATTGAGTATAGACTGTAAAATAATCCGTTTGTGGATTTCGGTCAATTTCTATTTGGAATTTGGAAAAACTTCCTTCTGTAAAGTTGTAGAGAATTGAATTTCCTATAAAAAATCGCGAGATTCGAATTTTCTGATAAAAGGGCTATTTATCATGAATTATTTAAGTTTCGGAGTTCCGAAATAATTGATTTTTGGAAGTTTTAATTATTTTATATAAGAAAACCGTTTTTGTGGTTGTTGGCACATGGGTGGCTGATGTTTTTGACCAAAGAAGGCATGCTAGAGTTTTCAAAACATGTGGGCAAGAATTTTGAATAAATAATAATATATTTTATTAATTTAGTCTTCTTTGGCGTTCTAACATTTTCCTATAAATAGAGGGTTAAGTTAGAATTGAAAATCACACCAGAAACAAAGTTTTCTCTCTTTCTCTCTCTATATTATCGAGCGTATCCTTGTGAGTATACTTTGAGTGTTGCTATACGGTGCGAGTTTCTGTCAGCACTATACCGAAATTCAGTCAGAAGTACGGCTATTTTGAGGTAAGGGATGTTATTTTATTCTCAAATGATATTTTTTCTTCAATATCATTATGTCGGAATATTGGTGAACTTTTTTATCAAATTTGAAACTTTTTGTGCCGAAGTTATTATTCACGTATACGGTACTATTCACGTATACGGCACTATTCACGAATACGGCACTATTCACAGAAAAATTATTTTTCTTTTCGTCCAAAATATCTATTGTGGATACTAGCTTTGATTGTATCCATGTTTTGATCATTCTTGAATTTTACACCACTTTGATTATTTTTGAGGTATTTTTGGACATGGATAAAACAAAGTACGAATCCTTAATCCTTAATCTTTGTCATTTTGTTTCACTGGATTCGCTTCTTTAAAAATATTTTTTTTAACATCTTCAGTCTTAAATGATGTTACTATTGAATATCTTTGGCCTGTAGTGCAAAGATGAATGATTTCTGATGAATATCTTTGGCCCGTAGTGCAAAGATGAACATGTGTTTAGATGAACATGACCAACAGATGAATATCCTTGGCCTGTAATGCAAGGATGAATATATGATTCAAGATGTGCATTGATTGATGTTACAGGGATAAAAAAATACTGTTGATGGACTGTTAAATTCATAGACATTAGTAGATTTCATCCTCTACGTAACTCTTCTATGAATTAATATTTTTCGCTGCGAATATTGATTTAAAACTTTTTGTCTATTGTATTCTATCAGATTTTTCCCTGTTGAAGACTAACGATAATTTTTTGTATATTATCTTAGTCATAATATTCTTTACTGAGCTAGTTGAGCTCACCCTTTTTCTTTTTGTTCCATTTTTCTTCTCAGGAGACGAGAATATAGCGAGTACGAGTCGGGGTATGAATTGATGGTCCTTGAGAGAGTTGTTTAGTAGTCCTCACCATTTTTGTAAAATAATATATCAATAATTGTATTGAGGACATAGTTGGGTATGTATATTGTCTAGATGACAATGTTTGTATTCAAACTCATAGTTTATGGGTTATAAAAGTTGTAGTTGTTTCTGTACCATGTATTTGGCGACTCAAAATGGGTTGGATGGAATGGACCTATTTTGGGGGCGTCACAGTTGGTATCAGAGCTTAGGGATATGATCTCTAGCGGAGATCGGGGAATAGAACTAGGAGGGGAGAGACGAGTAAATCCTTCGCTAGTGTGTCCTACCTAAGCTTATTTGTTAGTTGGTCAGTATATAGGGATATTATGTGATATATTGATTTCCTTAATTAACCCTTGTTTTATGACAGTAATTGAGAATGTCAACTGAGAATATTAACAGTGGAAATGAGACCGTGGAGACTCCTGTACTCACCAACGAGGAGAACGTGCAACAGGCTGACAATGTTCCTCCTGTGAACAACACCACTGATCAGACGATGAACGACGCAATGTTTAGAAGCTTTTTGCAGTTCATGCAAAATCAGACGAGGGAGACTCGTGTTCAAAATACATGAGGAAATTATAACAATTCACGGGTTGTCACAGCCAAGCAGTTCAAAGAGTTGGGACCATCAGAATTTAAGGGAAAGCCAGATCCGATCATGGCGGAGACATGGGTCAAGCAAATTACCAAGATATTCGATGTCTTGGGATGCACGGAGGAACAGAAGGTTCCATTCGCCACCTTTATGTTCCGTGGCGAGGCAGACTACTGGTGGGAGTCTGTGAAGCGTACCCATCCAGCCGCACTCAGCATGTCTTGGGAGACGTTTCAGAAACTATTTAATGACAAATACTTTCCTGAAAGTGTTCGTCATATGAAGGAAGTGGAGTTCATCAGATTAGAACAAAATAACATGACGGTGTCTCAGTACGAGGCAAAATTTGCAGAGTTATCCAGGTTTGCACCTCATTTGGTGGAGAATGAGGAACGTATAACGCGGATGTTTCTGAGAGGTTTGAAACCCGGCATACGACAATATCTCATCTCTCATAAATTTTCTCTCTATTCAGATGTTGTTAACAGGGCTCAATTGTTGGAGCGAGATAACGAGTACGGTCAACCGAGGTACCACAATCAGGATCATACCGGAGATAGCAGTCAACAAAATAACGATAACTAGTGGAGAAAGAAAAAGACGGACAAAAATGGTAACCACTTTGGTGGTAATCATGGCCATGAAAATAGAAGAAGCGAGTCAGGGGGAGATTTTAAAAAGAGGAGATTTAACAACGACCATGTGAAGACGACAGTGCCGGCAGCAACTGGTTCTAAGGGAGGAGAAAGACCACCGGTCATATGCTACAAATGCGGGAAAGAGGGACATATCAGTCCAAATTGCCCACAACAGTTCAAGGTATGTTATAATTGTGGAAAGGAAGGACATATCGCTCGAGATTGTACGGTAGCGAAACCAATTCCAGCGGGGACGGTGATTCAGAAGGCTGTCCCAGAAAAGTCAAAGTTAATGGTTCCTAGAAGAGCGTTTGTTGTGACTGGTCAACATGCGAGGAACCCAAACGAGGTGATCACGGGTAAGCTATTTATAAATTCTTGCGAAGTTTATACCTTACTTGATACCGGTGCTACCCATTCATTTATCTCTCCTGCTTGCACTCAACGTTTAAAATTGACTCCGGAGAAATTAGACTTTAACCTATCTGTGGAAACTCCGTTAGGAGAAACTTTTATCACATCCACTGTTTATAAATCTTGTTTCATTCAAGTTGGCACCATCACCTTACCTGTTGACTTGATCTCTTTAAAGATATTTTCTTTTGATGTGATTTTAGGGATTGATTGGTTAACTACTCATCATGCCAAAATTGATTGTTTTCGTAAGGTTGTTAGTTTTCATATTCCTAATCAACCTGTTGTTCGAATTCAGGCAACTAAACCATTAAAATCAATCACTATCATATCTAATCATAAAGCTATTCGTTTATTGAAAAACGGATGTCAAGCTTTCTTAGCCCATGTTATGGATTTGAATAAAGACACGTCAAAATTGAATAATATTCCTGTTGTTATTGACTTTCCTGACGTATTTCCTGAAGAACTTCCCGGTCTACCCCCAGAACGTGAAGTTGAATTCTTTATTGATCTTGAACCTGGTACAAAGCCCATTTCTAAAACCCCATATCGAATGGCTCCTATTGAACTTCAGGAGTTAAAAGTCCAACTACAGGAGTTATTAGACATCGGTTTCATTCGTCCTAGTACATCTCCTTGGGGTGCTCCTGTTTTATTCGTAAAGAAGAAAGACGAGAGTATGCGACTTTGTATTGACTATCGGGAATTGAACCATGTCACCATCAAGGATAGGTATCCTCTACCTCGTATTGATGATTGTTTGACCAGTTGCAAGGAGCATAATTCTTTTCAAAAATCGATCTTCGTTCTGGATATCACCAGCTGAAAATTAGAACTGAGGATATTCCAAAGACTGCCTTCAGAACTCGGTATGGGCATTATGAATTCTTAGTCATGTCTTTTGGATTGACTAATGCTCCTGCTGCTTTCATGGATATGATGAACCGAGTATTCAAAGATTATTTGGATCAATTCGTTGTTGTCTTTATTGATGACATCCTCATATATTCCAAAAGCCGTGAAGATCATGGGCACCATTTGAAGCTGGTACTCCAAAGGCTTCGTGAAAACAAGTTATATGCTAAGTTGAAGAAATGCGAATTCTGGCTTGAGGAAGTAGCATTCCTTGGGCACGTGGTGTCAAAAAAATGGAGTATCTGTTGACCCGACGAAGATTGAAGCAATACAAAGTTGGGAGCAACCGAAGTCGGTCACTAAAGTACGTAGCTTTTTGGGCTTAGCTGGTTATTATCGGAGATTCGTGGAAGGGTTTTCTCGAATTTCTACTCCATTAACTCAGCTAACTCGGAAGGATACAAAATTCATATGGAGCGAGGAATGCGAGAAGAGTTTCCAAGAGCTTAAGAGGAGACTTATTTCGGCACCTGTTCTAACAATACCATCTGGTTCGGATGGATTTGTTATCTACAGCGATGCTTCAGGCAAAGGGTTAGGATGTGTTCTCATGCAACGTGGGAAAGTCATAGCCTATGCCTCGCGACAACTTAAAGAGTATGATATGAATTATCCTACTCATGATCTAGAGTTGGCAGCAGTTATTTTCGCGCTAAAGATCTGGAGGCACTATCTATACGGGGAGAAAGTGGAGATATATTCAGATCATAAAAGCCTCAAATATTTCTTCACTCAAAAAGAACTCAACATGCGGCAACGACGTTGGCTCGAGTTGTTGAAAGATTACGACCACACTATTCAATACCATCCTGGAAAAGCGAACGTGGTAGTTGACACATTGAGTAGAAGATCATATGCAGGAATGAGTGCAATGATGTCAAGTATACGCATAGAGCCAACTTTAATAGAAAAAGTTAAGGTTGCTCAAGCCACCGATCCGGAGCTGATGCATATGAAGACGAAAGTACAAGAAGGTGCCATTCCAGAAGCGAGAATTGATGAAGAAGGAATACTTCGAGTCCACTCCAGACTTTGTGTTCCTAACGAATCTGATTTGAAGTACAAGATCATGATGGAGGCACACAATACACCGTTTGCAATTCATCCTGGAAGTACCAAAATGTATCGTGATCTTCGACATACATTTTGGTGGAACAATATGAAGAGAGAGATTGCAAAGTTTATTTCAACGTGTTTAACTTGTCAACGTGTAAAGGCGGAGCATCAAGTGCCAAAGGGTCCAATGCAACCACTTGAGATTCCGAAATGGAAGTGGGAACATATTACTATGGATTTCGTTACGGGTCTTCCTACGGTTTCTCAAGGCATCAATGCTATTTGGGTTATTGTTGATAGATTAACCAAGTCTGCTCATTTCTTGCCGATACGGGAGACTTATTCCCTTGAACGTCTTGCTCAAATGTACGTAAATGAGATTGTAAGATTGCATGGCATGCCAGTATCCATAGTTTCGGATCGTGACCCAAGATTTACTTCAAGATTTTGGGTTAGCTTGCAAAAAAGCTATGGGTACGGAGTTACGATTCAGTTCGGCATACCATCCTCAAACGGACGGACAATCAGAGAGGACTATTCAAACTCTTGAAGATTTATTAAGACTCTGTGTCCTAGACTTCAAGGGCAGTTAGGATAAATATTTACCATTGGTGGAATTCTCCTACAACAACAGTTATCAGGCAAGCATTGGTGTGGCCCCATTTGAAGCATTGTATGGACGAAAGTGTCGCTCTCCAGTATGTTGGGACGGGGTGGGTGAAGCAACATTGTTGGGACCCGAGTTAGTACGTATGACTACGGAGAAGATCCAAACGATTCGACAACGTATACAAATGGCACGAGATCGACAAAAGAGTTATGCGGATCTTCATCGAAAGGACGTAGAATTTAGTGTTGGGGATCATGTATTGTTGCGTATTGCCCCATGGAAGGGAGTTACAAGATTCGGGAAGAGAGGAAAGCTTAATCCACGATTTATTGGTCCGTTTCAAATTTTTGATTGAGTAGGTAATGTAGCCTATAGACTCGCGTTACCTCCAAGTATGTCTCGTGTTCATAATGTTTTCATATATCTGTGCTTCGTAAATATGTGAAAGACCCGAACCACGTCATTGAGTTAGAACCGGACGAAATAGCCGAAGATTTAACGTATGAGGAGGTACCTGTCAAGATCTTGGATAGGAAGGAGCATGTCCTACGCACGAAGGTAATACCACAAGTTAAAGTTTTATGGAGGAATCATGCTATAGAGGAAATGACCTGGGAGTTGGAAACGGAAATGAAAGCGAGGTATCCTCACCTTTTCGAAACATCAGGTACGTATATCAATTTCGAGGACGAAATTTCATAAGGAGGGGAGGTTGTAAGACCCCAAATAATTAATAAATGAAATTTAATTTCCTTTAATTATTATTTTGAATAGTAAGGGTTGATTTGATTAATGAGGATAGTTATGGGTAAAATACGCAAATATTTCAAAATAAGCAAGTGGTTATAAAATATTCATTGTTATCGGGGAATATTCGTTTGGTCGTGGAATATTCGTACTGTCGGGGAATATTCGTACGACGGCGCAGCCATGTGTGGGCCCCATAACGGAAAGCGATTAGAGGAAGAAAACGACAAATATAAGTTGTTTAAAAATAACGGCGTAGTTGTTACCGTTTACACTGTTGGAATACCCGGTGGTTAAAATACAGTAATACGCGTTGTTGCACAGTAGCACACGGTATTGCACAGTATTTTGAATTATTGATCCTTACGTAAGAAGGCACTACTCAATAATTGCTACAGGAGTTACTCTTCATTACTTTATTGATTCAATAATTGTTGCGTTGATATTTATATTATTATTGTTTAATAATTGTCATTGCACAGTATTTTCCATTATCAGATCAATAATTCATATTATTTGAATAATATTATCAGATAACATTATTGGCAATGTCTAGAAAGTTCTGTCAAGGAGAGGTTTGGTCATCTAATTGCGCGCCAGTAAGGAGAAATCCTTATTGGAAAGCCCCCTCTATCCTAGGAACGGCCTGGTTGTCAGTACTGTGATTCTGTAATATTATTTTTAATAATTAATTATTGATTATTATGATAAAGAAAATATTTATTTTATGTGGATATAGATGGAGAAAATTTTTAATGTAACAATTGTTGAAAATTAATATTTTATCTTTTTCTGATAAAATAATTCATTTAAATATATTATTTTAATAATATATTAACGATGATATTTTTACAATGAATGTGGGATATATGAATATATGAGGAGGTAGAGTATTTTTGTGGCATTAAATGTTTAACACATGTTTTGTGTGTCGGTGGACATAATTTTTGACCGAAAATTGAGTATAGACTGTAAAATCATCCGTTTGTGGATTTCGGTCAATTTCTATTTCGAATTTGGAAAAACTTCCTTCTGCAAAGTTGTAGAGAATTGAATTTCCTATAAAAACTCTCGAGATTCGAATTTTCTGATAAAAGGGCTATTTATCATGAATTATTGAAGTTTCGGAGTTCCGAAATAATTGATTTTTGGAAGTTTTAATTATTTTATATAAGAAAAACGTTTTTGTGGTTGTTGGCACATGGGTGGCTGATGTTTTTAACCAAAGAAGGCATGCTAGAGTTTTCAAAACATGTGGGTAAGAATTTTAAATAAATAATAATATATTTTATTAATTTAGTCTCCTTTGGCGTTCTAACATTTTCCTATAAATAGAGGGCTAAGTTAGAATTGAAAATCACACCAGAAACAAAGTTTTCTCTCTTTCTCTCTCTATATTATCGAGCGTATTCTTGTGAGTATACTTTGAGTGTTGCTATACGGTGCGAGTTTCTGTCAGCACTATACCGAAATTCAGTCAGAAGTACCGGCTATTTTAAGGTGAGTGATGTTATTTTCTTCTCAAATGATATTTTTTCTTCAATATCATTATGCCGGAATATTGGTGAACTTTTTATCAAATTTGGAACTTTTTGTGCCAGAGTTACTATTCACGTATACGGTACTATTCACGTATACGGCACTATTCACGAATACAGCACTATTCATAGAAAAATTATTTTTTTTCTTTTCGTCCAAAATATCTATTGTGGATACTAGCTTTGATTGTATCCATGTTTTGATCATTCTTGAATTTTACACCACTATGATTATTTTTGAGGTATTTTTGGACATGGATAAAACAAAGTACGAATCCCTAATCCTTAATCCTTGTCATTTTGTTTCACTGGATTCGCTTCTTTAAAAATATTTTTTTTAATCATCTTCAGTCTTAAATGATGTTACTATTGAATATCTTTGGCCTGTAGTGCAAAGATGAATGATTTCTGATGAATATCTTTGGCCCGTAGTGCAAAGATGAACAAGTGTTTAGATGAACATGACCAACAGATGAATATCCTTGGCCTGTAAGTGCAAGGATGAATATATGATTCAAGATGTGCATTGATTGATGTTACAGGGCTAAAAAATCTTGTTGATGGACTGTTAAATTCATAGACATTAGTAGATTTCATCCTCTACGTAACTCTTCTATGAATTAATATTTTCCGCTGCGAATATTGATTTAAAACTTGTTGTCTATTGTATTCTATTAGATTTTTTCCCTGTTGAAGGACTAACGATAATTTGTTGTATATTATCTTAGTCATAATATCTTTACTGAGCTAGTTGAGCTCACCCTTTTCCTTTTTGTTCCATTTTTCTTCTCAGGAGACGAGAATATAGCGAGTACGAGTCGGGGTATGAATTGATGGTCCTTGAGAGAGTTGTTTAGTAGTCCTCACCATTTTTGTAAAATAATATTATCAATAATTGTATTGAGGACATAGTTGGGTATGTATATTGTCTAGATGACAATGTTTGTATTCAAACTCATAGTTTATGGGTTGTAAAAGTTGTAGTTGTTTCTGTACCATGTATTTGGCGACTCAAAATGGGTTGGATGGAATGGACCTATTTTGGGGGCGTCACACCCGTTACCTCGAATTGATGACATGTTTGACCAGTTGCAAGGCGCCAAATTCTTTTCAAAGATCGATCTTCGTTCTGGATATCATTAGTTGAAGATTAAAACTGATGACATTCCAAAGAATGCTTTCAGAACTAGGTATGGGCATTACGAATTCCTAGTCATGTCTTTTGGATTGACTAATGCTCCTGTTGCCTTCATGGATATGATGAACCGGTATTTAAGGAATATTTGGATCACTTTTTGGTCGTCTTTATTGATGACATCCTCATATACTCCAAAACCCGTGAAGACCATGAGCAACACTTGAGGCTGATACTCCAAAAGCTTCGTGAAAACAAGTTATATGCCAAGTTGAAGAAATGCCAGTTCTGGCTTGAGGAAGTTGCATTCCTTGGGCACGTGAAATCAAATTGCGGAATATCTGTTGACCCGACAAAGATTGAATCAATTCAAAGCAGGGAGCAACCTAAGTCAGTGATCGAAGTACGTAGCTTTCTCGGCTTAGATGGTTATTATCAGAGATTCGTAGAAGGATTTTCTCGAATCACTACTCCATTAGCTCAGCAGACTCGGAAAGATACAAAATTCGGTTGGAGCGAGGAATGTGAGAAGAGTTTTCAAGAATTCAAGAGGAGACTCATTTCAGCACCTGTTTTGACAATATTATCTGGTTCGGAGGGATTTTTCATATACAGCGATGCTTCAAGCAAAGGGTTAAGATGTGTTCTCATGCAACATGGGAAAGTCATAGCCTATGCCTCATGACAACTCAAAGAATATGAGAGGAATTATCCTACTCATGATCTAGAGTTGGCCGCTGTCATTTTTACGCTTAAGATTTGGAGGCATTACCTGTATGGAGAGAAGGTGGAGATCTATACAGATCATAAAAGACTCAAAAATTTCTTCACTCAAAAGGAACTCAACATGCGGCAATGACGTTGGCTTGAGTTGTTGAAAGATTACGATCATACCATTCAATACCATCCTGAAAAAGTGAACGTAGTAGCTGACGCATTGAGTAGAAGATTATATGCGGGTACGAATGCGATATTTTAAATGCAAAGGCCCATTTTGTATGACTTAAAAAGGATGGAGATAGAGTTAAAGACTCCAGGGACCCATGTGATGATGGTGAATATATGAGTAGAACTGACTTTAATCGATAAAGTTAAAGCTGCTCAAGCTACAGATCTGAAGCTGATGCGTATGAGGAAGAAAGTGCAAGAATGTGCTATTCTGGAAGTAAGAATCGATGAAGAAGGAATACTTTGAGTCAATTTTAGACTTTGTGTTCCTAACGATTCTCACTTGAAGTATAAAATCATGATGGAGGCGCACAACACACCGTTTGAAATCCATCCCGGGAGTACCAAAATGTATCGTGATCTTCGACATATATTTTGGTAGAGCAATATAAGAGAGAGATAGCGGGGTTTATCTCAAGGTGTCTAACTTGTCAACGAGTTAAGGCGGAGCATCAAGTGACAAAGGTCCATTGTAACCACTTGAAATTCCAGAATGGAAGTAGGAGCACATTACCATAGATTTCGTTACTGGTCTTCCCAAGGTTTCTCGAGGCATATATGCGATTTGGGTCATTATTGATAGATTGACCAAGTCTGCTCATTTCTTACCGATACGAGAAACATAAAGACTTGAACATCTTTCTCGTATGTACATAAACGAGATTGTAAGATTGCATGGTATGCCAGTATCCATAATTCGGATTGAGGCCCATGATTCACTTTACGATTTTGGGTTAGTTTGCAAAAAGCTATGGGCACGGATTTATGATTTAGTTCAGCATATCATCCTCAAACGGACGGGCAGTCGGAAAGGACTATTCAAACTCTTGAAGATTTATTAAGACTCTATGTCCTTGACTTCAAAGAAAGTTGGGACAAGTTCTTACCATTGGTAGAGTTTTCCTACAACAACAGTTATCAAGCAAGTATTGGCATGGCTCCATTTGAGGCGTTGTATAGAAGAAAGTGTCGTTCTTCTGTATGCTGGGATTAGGTGGGTGAAGCAACTTTGTTAGGACCGGAGTTGGTACGTATGACTACGAAAAAGATTCAAACAATCCGATAACGTATACCTCACAAGATCGACAAAAGAGTTATGTTGATCTTCATCGAAAGGATGTGGAATTCTATATTGGAGATCATGTGTTGTTACGTGTTACTCCATGGAAAAGAGTTACGAGATTTTGAAAGAGAGAAAAGCTCAATGCTCGATTCATTAGCCCATTTTTAATCCTCGATCGAGTAGGAACTGTGGCCTATAGACCCGCCTTACCACCAAGTATGTCTCGTGTTCATAACGTTTTTCACATATCTATGTTACGTAAATATTAGAAAGACCCGAACCACATTATTGAATTAAAACCAGATGAGATAGCGGAAGATTTAATATATTAAGAGATACCTGTTAAAATCTTGGATAAAAAGGATCATATTCTACACTCCAAGGTTATACCTCAAGTCAAAGTTTTGTGGAGAAACCACGATGTTGAGGAAATGACTTGGGAATTAGAATCTGAAATGAATTCAATGTATCCTCACCTCTTTGACATACCAGGTATGCACCCTAATTTCGAGGATAAATTTCATAAGAAGGGGAGGTTATAAGATCCCCAACTTTTATGAATAAAGATTAATTTTTCTCGAAATATATTTTGGAATATTATGATGTGAATTTGATATAATGTTATAGTTGTGGGTAATATTTAAAAATTTTGCAAAGTAAGCAAGTGGTTATATAATATTCGATTGGTCGGGTAATATTCGTTTTAACAGGGAATATTCGTACTACGGCACAATCATTGGTGGACCCCACAACGAAAGTATTGTCGTAGATAGAAAACGACAGAATTATCTTTTTATAAAAACAACGGCGAAAGTTTTACCGTTAAACTGTTTAACTACCTGGTGGTAAAAGTTCAGTAATACGCATGGTTGCATAGTAGCACACGGATTTGATTATTGATGCTTACGTGAGAAGTCACTCAGTTATTCTCAATTATTGCTACAGTAATTGCTGCATCATATCTCTCGTATAATTGATTCAATTATTGTCACAGTATCATCTACATAATATTTTATATATTATTAAATCAATAATTGAGACGACAAAGTTATTCATATTATTATTTGTAATATTGACAATGTCTAGAAGTTCTGTCAAGGAAAGGTTTGGTCACCTAATTGCGCGCCAATAAGGAGAAATCCTTATCGAAAAGCCCCCTCTTTCCTGGGAACGACCTGATTGTTAAATATTGTGAGTTATAATATTAATGATGAATAATTTTTTGTTGATTAAAGATTAATTGATAGTTTCATTGTGTTGGGATTATTAGTGTTAGTGGAAATCGATATTTATTTCGATAATAATTGATGTCTGGAAGTTATACTGAACAATCAGGTAATTAATCGGATAAATGAGCAATTAATTGCTATTAATTCACATGCTTATAACTATTTGTTCACATGTGTGTACTATTGATTCACACACATGTACTATTAGGGGAAGTGGTGCAGGATTGATAATACTTGCATGACTAAGTTAAAAATGGAGGTATAGATGGAGGTACTATACTGTAATTTATATTTTCACATGTATAGAACTATTGATTCACAAGATTGAACTATTGATTCACATGATGTACTATTAGGGGAGGTGGTGCAAGTTTGATAATACTTGCATGACTAAATTAAAAATGAAGGAAAAGATAAAGGTACTATACTGTAATATTTCGAGCCCCAAAATGTGCAATTATCGAAACTATATTTTTCTAATAAATAGAAGCTCATTCTTCCTTCATTCTCACCAATTCACTAAGTCTCACAAGAGTAATTATAGAGAGAGAATCTATAGAGAGAAAGAAGAAGAGAAGTCTGCTACCTCACTATTCCAGTATCTAGTCTTCTTCTGAGGTAAGGGATATTATATTTTTCAATATTCGTAGAAATAATATTTTCTTCCATACTCTGTATTATGTGAGTAATAATATTTCGTTTCATATTCCTGATTATACCCTCATTCTGTTAAAGTATTGCCTTCTATACTCCATAAAATTAGTAGAATATCCTTGATATTTGCGCTTCATCCAGTATCTTTTCATGAAAATATTATTATGAGTTTTCTTGATAATTATTGATCTTTTCATACTGGAATACTATTCATGAGTTACTATTACGGGTTACTATTCACCCAGTTATTATTCACTCAAATATTATTCACTCGGGTATTTGGGGCACTTTTTATGCCAGAGTACTATTCACGAGTTACTATTCACTTGAATATTATTCACTCGAGTATTTGGGGCACTTTACATGTCGAGGTACTATTCACGGGGTACTATTCCCTAAATACTATTTATATGGTACTATTCACGGGGTACTATTCACCTGAAAAATATATTTCTTTTCTGTCCAAATTATTTTGATACATGAATATTATTCTTGAATTTTACTCCACAAAGTAGTATCATATTTGACAATTTGGATATTTTTAAACTCTAGATAAATTTAAAGTCTTTAAAATTTATCTTTGATTTTGTTTGATTAATGCTTATATCATTGTCATCATCCTCATGCTTATATTCTGATAAAAATCATCTTTGGCTTACGTGCATAGATGGACTGTTGATTGGTATAATTATGACCATGGATCATTCGGTATAATCGTGACTCGTAATGTTACAAAGGATGTGGTAAAAGTCCTCAGTGACCTGTACTGCATTGATGGATAGTTGTTGGTATGATTATGACCAGGGATTATTCGGTATAATCATGACATTGATGATTAAATGAATATCCTTGGCCTGTAGTACAGGGATGATTCGATGATGTAGTTTTTTATTAAGCTGAGTCTCAGCGATAAAATTGATGAAAAACTTTTGAAATCATAGAAGATAGTAAATATCAGGCTCTACTTGACTCTTGCTAATGGATTGCTTGTTCCGCTACAGTTAAACTTGATGTTTATTATATTTTATCAGTTTAACCTGTTGAAAGCTAACGATATTTATTCTGCATTATCTTAGTCATAATATTTCTTACTAGGCTAGTTGAGCTCACCCTTTATTTTCATTGTTCTCTTCAGGAAATGAGAATATAGCTGGGACTAGTCGGGAACAGAGTGACGGTCCAGATGTTTGCATTAGTAGTCCTCACTATTAAGTGAATAGTGTGATAATAATTGTAATGATGACCTTATTTGAGTTTGGATACTTCTACAACACATTATCCGTGTTAAAGACTCACTACGTTTTGTCGTACTGTATAAAAGAAGTTTGTATTTAAATTCTATACCATGTATTTGGCGACTCAAGATGGGTGATGTTACGTATTTTTGGGGCATCACAATTGGTATCCAAGCTTAGGGATATGATCCCTGGATGAGATATGAGACTAGAACTAGGAGGAGAGTCAGGAAATTTCTTCGCTAGTATGACCTATAAGTTTATTTTGTATTTATTTGGTCAGTCAGAGTATAGGGATAATATGTTATATGTCAATTAACCTTGTTTTATGGCAATTTTGAAAATAGCATCCAAAAATTTGAGATAAACAATTGATAATTAGATTTTATGCCTACTTATCCGGTATCTGTTACTTGAATTAGTTACTTAATCTCATGTTTCTTAGTTACTTTTCATGAATTTTGTTGTTCGTTTTGTAGATTATGCTCGGAGCTGAAATAGCAAAGAATTGATATGAAAATTGCAAAGAAAAGAAATCCGAACATCGTTTGG